>JAOYMZ010049672.1:0-14150 GCA_025802335.1 Pinguicula primuliflora | reverse complement strand
GGGGGTGTCGGTCAAGTCGGTGGGCGGCCAAGGGCCGACCCGACTCCGACTTCCGACTTCTCGTACACTGGTCGAGAGTGTATAAAAAAAGCTCTTGGATACTGGGGAGGAGCGGGAGTATTTCTCCAAGCTTACCTACCTAAAAAGTGTTAATAGTTTAGGGACCGACTGCGTTATCCGGGTTGACCATATAAAGTCGTGCTTCTATCGTCAGGCGTGGATAGAACTACAGATGTTGTGCTTATTACAGAATAGTTGAAGCACGAAAGTCTCTTCTAGGATAATCACGATGTGGTTGTAGGGTATAGGGTTTCACATTTTAGATATACGCTACACCAAATTTAAAGTGTGTAAAAGTGATGAATTATATATACCACAATTATGAGTTTAGTAATTAATGGATTGGGGTTGTTTAGTGTTAATAGTTTAGGGCCCCGTTGCATTATACGGGTAGACTGCGTATAGTCACGCTCTTACTATCAGACGTGAATTGAACCACAAATGTTGTGCTTATTACAGGATAGTTGTAGTACAAATGTCTCTTTCGGGATAACCAAAGTGGTTCGTGGTCTTGTCGATTGTTGTGTTTGTTTAATAGTTTATAGCCCGACTGCGTTATCTGGGTTTACGACATATAGTCGTGCTTGTACCGTCAGACGTGGATAGAATCACAGATGTTGTGCTTATTACAGGATAGTTGGAGCACAAATATATCTTCTGAGATAACCATGATGTGTCACGGTCTCCGATTGTTTAATAGTTTATGGCCCGTACGTGCTATCCGTGTTTGCCATGTATAGTCGTACTCTTACTTCCACAGATATTGTGCTTATTACTGGATAGCTGAAGCACAAATGTATTTTCCGGGATAACCATGATATGTCGCAATCTTGTCAATTGTTGTGTTTGTTCTGACTATGCTATACAGGATATTTAACGGCTAAGGGATATAATTTAAATAATTAGTGTCTTAAGCTTAAAGGGTTAAGGGAACAACCCCTACTCCCTTGCCATAGGGTCCAAAATCAGTATATGGGTTCACCACGTATGTTTTCGATTTACTCGTCGGTCGCGTTATACACTACATCAATAGTAGGGTTATGTGTATATTAGCAATAATGAGAGTGCTCCAAAATATTGAAAGTGCTGAATTATATTATAGACCATGATTATGCTAATGAATAAATCATGATTACACAAATGATAATTTCCGGCATTATAGGTCATGATTACTCCTTTTTAATTAACCAAAAAATGATAGATCATGATAACTCGTAGTCGTAGGACGCGTTATACCCGACATCGATAGGCGGGTTTGAGGATTGATGAATTCCCAACTACATCACGCGAGTGAATACAACTGAATCCTTCTTTTCAAGTCCCAATTAAATATTCAACATGCAAATGAATAATTAAACAAGGTACGATATGGACTACAACCCCTCACTCCCGTCATCCACTTGTAGTTTCGTTTTCCTTATCAACACATCCACTGTTTCATGTCTTCACATAGTGTCTGAGTACAATGCACTTATGGCAGCAATTCTTGCGTTCTTACTTCGTCTTCCGATGGAGAATGCAAAGAAATCGGTCTTCCTCTCTCCTTGCCATGAATATTTTGGAGAGGAAAAAGGAGTGCATTGATCGGAACGACATGGAGATGTATGCCACGACATAGTTCCTAATCATGCACCCTTGTGTAGTCCGGCGTCAGCAAGTTAAGACTGTGAGAACTAATGTCGGATCCATTTGCTTCTGCAAATGCATTTACACAAGGTGGCCTGGCCTGGACGTTCATCACGACTTCTGTCTCATTGACATTAAGCTTAAGTGCAACTAGTCCGTTAGCTTTGGTCTCACACGTTGTCACATTGAATGTTATGGATTCATATCTCGGCATAATAATGGAGTCAGCCTGCGTGCCATCTTGGGTCAGGGTCTCACTGTCTCTCCCTTAGGACTCAACACAACTTTCAAGGTATGTCTCCTTGAATTCTCGTTCTCACGTTGGCTTAAAAATCCCGCAACATCACTGTCTTCACGCCAGGAAATTCAAGAAGGTGATGTTAAAATTCAAGAAGGTGATATTTTCCATTCTCATAATGGTATTGGCCCTATAATCACTTTCAATGATAAAATCCAGATGCAACTAACTCACAACATGGGGAATGCCCTTATAATCCGTCCTTTGGGTAATTACATGGGTTATCAGGCTCTCAAAACAAAACTTCACCTCATATGGCAATTGAAAGATGAGATCAAATTAGTGGACATAACTGACAGTTTCTATATGATCAGGTTTGTAGATGCTTTAGATTTACATAAAGCTTTTTACGAAGGTTCGCATATTTTGGGAAATCGGCCACTTCGTGTTTTCCCTTGGAACCCTGAATTTGACACCAGAGCAGATCATGTTGATTCTGTAGCAGTTTGGATACGAATATCGGGTTTTTTGCCTCAATACTTCTACACTGATCTTCTTAAGAAAATTACCACATCAGTTGGTGCATGGCTCAAGGCTGATGTTCATACCTTATCAGAGGATCATGCGTTATTTGCTCGTGTGGTTCTCCGATTAGACCTTTGCAAATCACTCACTCTATCAGTGACTGTTGATGGAAAAATTATTGAAAATAACAAGAACAGACGACGAGTTTGAAATCTTGACAGATAAATTCTTAGTAGCAAGATCTAATACAAAACCACCACATATCACAGTAAGCGATAGAAACTGGATTGAAGACAAATGCAATCAGCCACAATGCCCACAAATAGGGAAGAACTCCCTAGATTTCACAACTCCCGATTTTTACATCACGTTTCAAGTATATATATACATATACTAGACTTGTATATAGCCCAACGGGCCTATGTCACGTGTGTTACAAAAAAACATGTATTATTTACAAAACCAAACAAAAAGATGCAATGCCTTATCCACAATCACTGTACTGTTTTATCCCCTGATTCCCTTGCTCTGTTCGGTCTACCTCAGATTGCTCATCTCCACAAACATCTCCACAAAATTCTCGTATCTCAATACGCCCCCTGCAAGATGGAGTTTGGGACGACAGACCAAGACCCATCTTGGCCAACAAACTAGTGAATACAGGTAACGACAAGGATTTGGTAAATAAATCTGCTAGCTGATCAGATGAAGGTATATATAAAGGAAGGAGGAAACCAGCTTTATACATGTCTCTTAATATGTGGCAATCAACTTCAATATGTTTCGTATGTTCATGAAAAACTGGATTAGCTGTAAGATGAAGGGCCGCCTGATTGTCACAATGAAGCGTGATAGGTAAAGATATTTTTACCTGCAAATTGCTCAGCACGTAAGATATCCACTTCAACTCACAAGCTGTGGTAGCAAGACTTCAATATTCGGCCTCTGCCGAGGATCTAGATACCACTGATTGCTTCTTGGTCTTCCACGAGATTATAGCACCTCCCAACTTGATTACATATCCTGTCAACGATCGACGTGTATCTGGACATGAGGCCCAGTCAGCATCAAAAAATCCTGTTAGAATTAAGTCATTATCAGATGGGAAAAACAGTCTGAGATGCATACAACCCTTAAGATAACGCACAATATGCAGTGCTGCCTGAAAATGACCCTGACGAGTGCCTGCATAAACTGGCTTAAGTGTTGCACCGAGTAGCTAATATCAGGACCAGTGAAATTTAAATATAGCAACCTTCCCAATAATGCACGATAAGCTGAAGGATCATCAAGTGGAGCTGAATTATTTGAAATTGTAAAGCGGGTCCCTAGAGGCAAGGGAGTAACATCAATCTTTGCATCAAGCATTCCATAATCTATGACAATATCAGATATATATTTTCGTTGCGTCACGTATACACCACCTGCAGATTGCATAATTTCCAAGCCAAGATAATACTGCGCATCTCCAAGGTCTTTCAGACCGAAATGTGTGTTTAAATACTCACGGACTGAAGTACATTCATCGATAGAGGAACCCGTGAGCAAAACATCGTCTAAATAAACAAGAAGTGCAATAAAGCTATCTGCCTTTGTCAAAGTAAAAAGACAATGGTCATGTGAAGATTGACAAAAACCATATTGCAGTAAGCTGTCTGTTAATGCTTTATTCCACTGACGTGAAGCTTGTTTCAATCCATAGATAGATCGCTGCAGAATACAAACCTCACCTGGCTTGGCTTCCTTATATCCCGGAGGAGGATCCATGTACACCTCTTCATCCAATTTCCCATGTAAAAAGGCATTATTGATATCCATTTGTGATATTTTCCATCCTCTTGTAACTGCTACTGCCTGAAACAAACATACTGTGGTGTGCTTTGCCACGGGAGAAAAGCTTTCCTGGTAATCAACTCCCTCAATTTGTTTGTATCCTTTTGCAACAAACCGCGCCTTATACCTGGAGACCGAGCCATCAGGATTTAACTTGACTCTGTAAACCCATTTACATCCAATAGCGCGCTTCCCTGGTGGTAAAGGACCCAATACCCAAGTCTTGTTTTGATGTAAAGCATCTAGTTCAACATTCATTGCCTGCACCCATTCAGGCTTAGCAGATGCCTGTTTGTATGTGGCTGGTTCCAATGGATTGATGGTGGTTAGAAGACATGCAGAAGCTGGTGTTATTGAGGTCATGATATAATCTTTGTGCCACTGTGGTTTGTTGATCTGGCGTGTGGACTTTCTAAGCGGTATAGAATAAGGTTCAGAATTGCTAGATCTTGAGGATGGACTGATATCAGCTGATGTAGAATCAGTAGGAGCTGGAACTGATGTTGGCTGCTTAGCTGATGCAGAATCAGTAGGAGCTGGTGGAATAAATTTATGTGAAGTCCGCTGAGCTGAAGTTGGCTGCTCAATTGGTTCTATGTCAACAGTGACTTAGAAAGATGAACGAGGAATTGAACTGCTATGGACTGAATCCTGCGGTTGCATCAGTGGCTGTCGAAAAGATGCAGAATTTTGAGGTGCAGACAAATCATGAGGCAAAGTTGATGACTGCTGAAAAGGAAAGATAGACTCATAAAAGATTATATCCCGTGTAATAATTATCTTTTGATCTTGGAAATCATACACACGGTAAGCTTTACTAACCGTGGAGTAACCGAGAAACACACAACGAGAAGCACGAGCATCCAACTTCATCTTGTGAGGCTTTGTATTGGTGATACAGCATAAGCATCCAAAGGTTCACAAGAGTGACAAATCTGGTTTGTAACCGAATAAAACTTCATGAGGGCTCCTCCAATTCAAAGTTGCAGTTGGAATCCAATTGATCAAATAAGCTGCTGTTAAGACTGCATCACCCCAAAATCTTTTAGGCAAATGTGCATGAAACATTAAGGCTCGAGTTACCTCCAATAGATGACGATGTTTCCTTTCTGCTATCCCATTTTGTTGTGGTGTATATGGTGCTGTCTTTTGATGTATGATACCCAAGGAGGTTGTAAACTCATGACAAGCTTGGTTTAAGAACTCTGAACCATTGTCTGTTCTGATAATTTTAACCATTGTATCAAACTGATTTTTAACCATGTTAACAAACTGGTGCAAGAAAGGGACAACTTGTGTCTTGTCCTTCATAAGATAAATCCATGTTCCCCTGCTATAATCATCAATCAAAGTAAGAAAATATTTTGCTCCTGTAACTATAGGAATGGCAAAGGGACCCCATACATCACTATGAACCAGATCAAAAGGTCGAGATGTGTGACAAGTATGAAGGGGAAACGGTAACCGAGTTTGTTTTCCTTTATGGCATGCATCACATGGAAACTGCAATTTACAAGATTTATCGGCAAAAGACAAACGCTTCAAAACATCATGGGAAGGATGCCCAGGTCTGTTATGCCACAATGTGACTAATACATCTGATTTGTCAACATTACAAAAGAGGGAATAAAAAACAGTCTGATCTTGAAACGGAACCAGCAGATGCTGGCTGGTGTGATGGAGCAGCAAAAGATGGATCCAAAATATATAATCCATGGCATTCCCTTCCCACTGCAAGAACCTCTCTAGTCAGAAGGTCCTGCACCAAACAACAAGTGGGAAAGAAAGTAAGAAAAACGTGAGAAACCGTTGACAGCTTTGAGACAGAAATCAGGTTAAACTGAAAGGTTGGAACAAACAGAACTTTTTCCAGTATAAGGTTGGAATTCAAGGCACATTTGCCTATCTGGTTCACTCTCACTAGGGTCCCATTTGCCTGTTTAACAGATATAGGAGCAGATAGAGGAAAGCAAGAGATTTAAATCCTTACATGTGTGGGTCGTCGCTCCAGTATCAATCACCCATGACCCTGGTTTTAGTAAATGTGATACAGATAAAGCACGATTAAAAATTTTACCAGTATATTCAGATTCATCAAGCACCACAGGCTGTGATCCAGACACCTGATGAAGACTCTTATTAAGCTCCTCTATCTGAAGATTCTGCTGTTGAATCACCTTCATAACACCATCCATATTGTACACCTCTTGTCCAAAATAAATTGGTGAAGTTACCACATGCGCATGTTGCCCCTGTGATAATTGTTTCCTTTGTTTTAGCTTGAAACATCCATTCACAGTATGTCCTTTATTTTTGCAGAAATTACAAATAGCAAGCTTGAAGCAATCTGACATTAAATGACCCAGAACTCCACAGTATTGACATCTCAGCATGGTTCTACCACCAGCAGCACCTCTACCTCTACCTCCAAAACCTCTCCCAGGTTTTGGAACCATAGCTGAGCTTCCTTGATATTTCGCTAACATTACTCCTTGATCACTAACAACTATTTGTCCGGCATTCTTAGCCTTTTGCTGCTCAACTGTTAAAATCATAGAATATACCTTGTTCAAACTTTGCAATGGTTCACAAGCCATGATTCGACTAGAAATCTGCTCATACTCAGAATTAAGGCCAAAAAGATATTTCATCACCTTTTCTTCTTCCACATAAGTTTGCATGATTCCACACTCGCAATCAACTGGTCTCATACAATTCAACTCATCCCATAACCCCTTGAGTTTGTTATAGTATTTAGTGACAAACTCTGCTCCTTGTTTCAAGGTAACTATCTCCCTTCTAATCCTGAAAACCATAGGCCCATTGCTTTGTCCCAGGCGTTCTTCCAGCTCTAACCAAAGATCTCTTGCACTCGTGGTAGTATATTGAAAGCCTTCTAACACTTCTTTATCAATGGAATTATAGATCCACGAGGCTACCATTAAATCAGCACTTTTACAGGCCAAATACTCCTCTGAATTCGTATCAATAGGTGGCTCAAAATATTTATCAATTAAAACCTCTTTACCCTTCGCACCCAAGGCCATTTTGATAGCTCTCTTCCAGGAGTGATAATTTTTAGTATTCAGCAGCACAGTAACAAGAGACATACCTGGTTGATCGGAATCACAAACCCGTAAACGATCTTTCAGACCAGATCCCGCTACAATCTGCAACGTTGAACGTGTATCCACTCCTTTGAGAGGTATTTTGGGATCTACTTTAGGATCTGTTTCGGTCATTCTAAACTAAGAGTACTCAAAGGACAGTAGAGGATTTTACAGATTGCCTTGCAAGAAAGATGAGATGTTACAAACGCAACAATTTTCAACAATCATAACCTTGCTCCGATACCATATTGAAAATAACAAGAACAGACGACGAGTTGGAAATCTTGACAGATAAATTCTTAATAGCAAGATCTGATACAAAACCACCACATATCACAGTAAGCGATAGAAACTAGATTGAAGACAAATGCAATCAGCCACAATGCCCACGAATGGGGAAGAACTCTCTAGATTTCACAACTCCCGATTTTTAAAAAACGTTTCAAGTATATATATACACATACTGGACTTGTATATTGCCCAACGGGCCTGTGTCACGTGTGTTACAAAAAAACATGTATTATTTACAAAACCAAACCAAAAGACGCAATGCCTTATCCACAATCACTGTACTATTTTATCCCCTGCTTCCCTTGCTCTGTTCGATCTACCTCAGATTGCTCATCTCCACAAACATCTCCACAAAATTCTCGTATCTCAATAAAAATCTATCTCATCACATATGAAGATCTGCAAGATATCTGTCTTGAGTGTGCAAGATATGGCCATTCTGGTAATGCCTGTCCATTTTCAACACTATCAAGGAACAATACCATTCCGGCAGAACCAGCTAGCGGAGTGATGAATACATCTGCAGGAGATGATGGTCTATGGTTAGCATCCAACATGGAAAATTCGACCCGGGTAGACCCTTCCATTAACTAAAATATCCTTGCAGATCAAGCGGGTAGTTCTTATTGAGTCATATATGGGAATTCTACTGTCCTAATTTTCAGCGATGAGGCAGCCATTCCGGTAATAACCCTTACTGGAAATCACCAATTTTAGAAGTAATGATTCTAAGCCTGGTAAATGGTTAATGGTGGAGAAACGTGGAAGCCGCCCAGGTAAAACGTGGGTTTGGTTTAAAACTGCCACTCCATATACTCTACCTGTTGGTATTTTATATATACCAAGCGCATATGGCGGGGATTGTGGATATCCTCTTTAAAATCCTGTGCCCAAAGTTATTGAGTTCCTCCACTTTTCCATATTTATATCTGTGCTTCTCATTTTGTATTATCGGTATGGGACATTTGTTATGTTCTTTCAACAATACCAAAGCAGACCATTTCTACTCCACTGCGGAACTGTTCATCTGATAATATATTTGCCCACTGAAACTTCCATTCCTTATTCTGAGATCAACAACCAGCCTTTCGCAAGTCACCATGCTGTTGAAGTCCCCCATCCAATTGCATTTCTTCCAGATGGAGTATTCACCTGCACAAGGGGGCAACCAAATATTATGAAACAAAACGACCAAATCATAAAGGTTTCTATATTAAAAAGTCTGGTATAACTAACACATTTACTCTAGCTTCTGGACCTCAAGAAATGGAACAATCATCTAGTACCAATAATTCTGTACAACCAGTGGTGACAGATGCTCCAATGAAGACAATTATTTCAGGCCACGAACCGATGGGCAATGACACATCTATGTAAGAGGATGGGTTACAATACTCTTTATGTGTAATGGAGTTTAATATTATATCGTGGAATGTACAGGGAATCAAAAACAATAAAATTGTTTCTACTCTACTTACGCTTATTACTTCTCACAGACCAGGTTTGCTATTTATTCTTGAACATAGAATTTCTGGCTTAGCTGCAGATTCTGTTATTCATCAAATAGGTTCTGGTTTAAATCACTCTTTCAGGTTTAGAGGCACAAGGTTTTTCAGGACGAATTTGGGGTCTCTAGAAAGACGAATTCAGTGTTGATATAATTTCTTTTGATTGGCAAACATTACATATTGCATTTTGTTATAATCAATGTTTTAACCTTAATATTACCATAGTTTATGGTTCATCTAATTCTCAAATTCGAATGTTTTTATGGCCACGCTTGTCTGATATTATGGCTAGGTTTAGTAGCAGGAGTGAATGGGATATAGTAGGATGAGATTTAGTGGGATGAGAAAAGATATCGAACGTTTAGTACGCAGTATTATATAGGATTTTAGGGGTATATGATTAAACCAAAAAAAACAATTATCCCCAAATCTCATAGGTTTGGAAAGTAAACTTAATTCATCAAAATTCAATTTTTTTCCGGTTCAATCGGGAAATTTATTACCAAACTGTCTTGGTTACTAAACACAAGATATAGTGGGATAATTTTTTAAAATCTCACTATATCCTGACTACTAAACTGGGCCTATAGGTACAGTTTATAGACATTGGTTGTTGCTTGGAGATTTTAATGCTTGCTTGCATTCGGATGACAAATCTGGAGGGAGACAAGCACAGGGCAGCACATCCTTTCATAATTTTCTTTCTACTGCAGTTTTGGAGCCACTTGGTTTCTCAGGTTCTTGATTTACTTGGGGAAGGATGGGTTACTATGAACATATTGATTGGGTGTTTTTCAATCTGATCATTTCCCACTCCTGGTTTCTCTTTGTTTCCCAATCAAGCCAATGTGTCTTATAGTTTTTTCAGATTCCTCAATGCCCGGAATAGGCATATTATGTGGTCACCCTGGTTATCATCTAATTGGAAAGCCTCAGAACCTCTTATTCAATCTTGATCTACTTCGGGAATAACTCAGACACTGGAAAACTGAGGTTTTGGGTGATATCTTTCGGGGAAGAAAAAAATATCAGGCAGAAGAGGGTCCATTCTATTTGTGTAAGTTGGAGTTCAAGTTTCGGACTGAATATGAGACTATATTAACAGAGGAAGAGCAATTACGCAAGCAGAATGGGAAAAGAAATTGGTTAACCCTAGGGGAAAAGAATACTCAATCTTTCCACCAGGAATTCAAGGACAAAAAGAAACATTTCAAAAATATGTGTATTCAGCTAGATACTGGTGACTGATGTTCTGATAAAACTGAACTCTTGACCCATGCAACCATATATTATAGCTTCTCTTTTGGGGCTTCTAATGCTATCACTTCAGAGGCATCTACTTCTAAAGCGATGGTTCAAAGACCACATCATACAACTCGGGGATATTTTCCAACACTATCAAGTCACCATAAAGCTCTACTAGATCAGCATGTGGATCCCATGGAAATCAAAGCAGCAGTGTTTGGCATGGCTCTTGATAAAGCCCTGGGCCCAGATGGTTTCACTGGAGGTTTTTATCAGGCGAATTGGAATCTTATATCAGACTCATTTTGCAGGTTTGTTTAAGATATTTTTCAGACAGGGGTGTTCCCAACAAATGTCAAAAATGATATGGTTACCCTCATTCCCAAAATTACTAAGCCTGAGCGACTTGAGCATTTTAGGCCAATCAGTTTGATTAATTTTAATATCAATGTAATCACCAAGATTATTGCTAATCGCCTAAAACAGGTTATGTCATATCTGATACTTGAAAATCGTTCCAGTTTTATACAGGGCAGGAATATTTCTGAAAATATTCTTATTGCTCAGGAAACTATTCATTCTAGTATCTAAGAGAAAGAAAGGTTTTATGGCATTGAAAATAGACCTTGCAAAGGCATTTGATGCTAGGACAGGATTTTATTCAGGAGACACTAGTTGATGCTGGGATACCATCTAATCTGAACCGAGTAATTATGGCTTCCTTAATAAGCAGCTCCACTCAAATAATTTGGGAAGACTTAAGAGGTTCTAAATTTCACCCTGGTCGGTGGGTGCGACATGGTGACCTTGTATTCCCTTTTCTATTTATCCTATGTATGGTTCGTCTTACACATGCCATAGATCTAGTGACTAGTGTTGGTAAATGGAGACCTCTAACTTTTGGTTGTAAGAAAATTTCTCTATCTCATCTACTCTTTGCAGATGATCTTGTTCTTTTTATGGAATATTCTACAGAACAAGCAAAAATGTTTTGGATATCTTGGAAACTTTTTCTATATCTTTGGATCAGACTATTAATTCTCAAAAATCTATATTTTGGACCTCACCAAATGTCTCTGAAGATATAGTTAATGTGTTGGGACATATTCTTGGTATTCTAAAGGTGCGTGATCTGGGTAGGTACCTTGAAGTGCCTATCATTCATGGGTAGATTAGTAATCAAACTTATGAATCACAAATTCTAAAGAAGCGCTCAAGGGCTCGAAAATGGAATCCATAAAATATATCTTTAGCAAGGAGAATTGTCTTAAGCAAATCAGTGCTGATGGCTTTACCCACATATCAAATGCAGACATCCCTTCTTCCAAAAAAGGTATCTAATGAGTTAGACAAGATTACCAGACAGTTTATATGAGGTGGAAGTGGAACCGAGACAAACAGGAAAACTTCACTTTTCAGTTGGAACAACTTCTGTCAATCTCGAAAGAGGGGTGATTTAGGTCTTACTAAATACTGTGATTCAAATATGGCTTTGCTATACAAACTTGCTTGAAAACTTATCACTGGAGAAAAAACACTCTGGATTAGAATATTTGAAGCCAAGTACAACTTTACTGGGCATAATATACTCAGAATTACTCCACGGACTAATGGCTCTCATGGATGACATTCTATATGCAACACCTTAGATCTTATTAAATCCGGAAGTGTATGGGTGGTAGGAGATGGTGCTGACATATATTTCTGGATAGATATCTGGGGACCCTTTCATTTTTCTACCTATCAATTTTCTCTTCAACCTATAACATCTGGTTGTTTATCTTTATGTGTTGCAGATTTTGCTCAACATATCAAGGGTTGGGACTTAGATGAGTTGCCCTTTTGGCTTCTGATAGGATCTCCACAGCACCTCCTGATCCTATCGTCTACAATAGTGGCAGACTGGAAGTAAGAGGTGGTGCCAAGAATCCAGTCCCGATTGCATAGAATAAAGAAGACAGTTAGAATCGTAGTAGACAGTATTCGAAAAGAAGAGTCCACATGTATTTCAAATTGTTAGCTATATAAAGATAAGATCATGTACTACACACAGTCACTTCTGCAATTTTATGAATACAATAGTTTTCCTTTCAGCCGTAGTCGCTTTCTTCCTAGTGTATTGCAGGGTTGATTTCTCCCCTTCATAAACGAGATTCATGATCTTCATCTCCTCCGTTCGGCTTCATCAATCGTGCATCGTCATCCGAGCCTGCTCCATTTGATTCCGGTACCTTCTGGACCCGTGACTCGCACAAGATCCCCATATCTGCATCATAGACGGTCTGACTAACTTACTTACCTTCCTCATTGCTTGAATTTTCTTATAGAAGATTGTGTAATTTTCTGGTTTGGAGCCTGGAGTTGCATTCTTAAATTTCCATTCTGTGCTAGGTGCATGAATCTTTTTTATTTTCTCTGCGAATGTGATTCTAAACTTTAGTCCATGAATGACTTCTGCTCTCATGTAAAAACACTACAACCTGAAAAACTGAAACGTTATCTACTGTTGGGAGCTGGTAGGATCTCATATTTCACTTGTAACGCTACAGGATTATAGTTCCTCCTTAGATAGGATATCCCGAGAACGACTACAACAAGCAGTGTTCGAGAAAGTGCTAAGCGGGTCTTGGGCGGTCAGAGTCCGTTCAGTGCCTAAGCGGCCTAGTCGCTCGCCTAAGCGGGCTTTTAAGCGACCTATGCAGTCATTCGGACAAGACGGAGGACAACATACTAGCGCTTAGACGGCGTCTAAGCGGCCTATGCGACCTATTTCTCAAATAGAGACAACAAGAGAGGTCCAAGACCAACAACATTCTCCGTACTACTAGCATTCTTCACATTGCAGTTATTTTTTTAAAATAATTTTGGTTTTCTTTTTAAGAGAGCATCAATAATTGGTTTCCATGACTCGAACCATCGACCTAATGATCAAATGTGAAATGTCTCTAAGTTGCACTTCGTTGTTAGCACATTGTATTTATTTAAAACCGATGTTCTTTTCATAATTGCAATAGCCTTAGGAAATATTCATCACAGGGTCAAAGAGCTCTGGATTTTGTGCTCAAGAACCACGGATTGATTGATAAAACACTACTATTTGATATTAAGCTTGTAAAAATCCTTCCCAAATGGAAGTGGTTACTCTACTCTTGTATAAATTTTAGAATAATTTTCTGATCAGAAAATTCTGTTCCCATTAAAAAATTATTAAAATATTAATTATTAATTAATTTTACCACAAAAATCTTATAATATTTGTGGTATAATTTACCAGATTTAGATTAATTTTTCACCGTAATATCGCCTAAATGTTAATTATTCTTTAGGATTTACAGTTTCAATGTTGTAATATTAATTATTATTTTAAAGGCTTGTTTTGTCGAGGTGTTTTTAACTCTAATTGTTCTTATAAGCACCTTTTAAAATAAAATGAGTGTTTTGCTTAATATAAGTACGAGTGCTTATGCTTTTTTTTACAAACTCTCCCTTCTTAAAAATAACCACCTCATGAGATACTTTTTTTCCTGCTTAAAAATAAGCATGATATTTTTATAATAATATAAAAATATAAATATTTTTATGACTAAATTAACCTTATCTAATATATTTTAATTAAATAGATGAAGGTTATTTTAACAATCTAATGTTAAGTTTGTTATATATAATTAAAATAAAATTTTAAATGATTATTTTTAAGCACTTGCGCAAAACACC
>JAOYMZ010049661.1:0-14154 GCA_025802335.1 Pinguicula primuliflora | reverse complement strand
ATTATATTTAGTTTTCTCTCTCATACATTTTTTACAATCGGATATATGTGGCGAATCGCTTATCGTTCGTCGAAACGGACTACACTATAATAATCAGCATGCCGCGAGGTTCGATTTGAGATGTGATGTGATATGGTTTCGACACCGTTTCAACGATAGTAATTTCACACATCGGTAATTTTACATACCAGTGGCTTCAGCCACGGGCAGTAACTAGTCAAAATTAAACAATCATCTTTGAGTTGTATAAATGTAGAAGAGGATTTATTGAAGGATATGGTCAATTTTTTGAATTGTAACGGGATCCTTATCTTTTGTGCCCCTTGGCGCACTAGTGCTAATCCATGCAGTGTTATCCTCTTTGCTAAACTATTATTTCTCTATGTTTCTAGCTCCTAAAAGTGTTTTACATAAGTTAGAGTCTATCTATAGGAATTATTTATGGGGAATGAGGAATGCAGAAAAAAGAGGGACATTGGTAGCATGGAAAAAAGTTTGTCAACCCATTAATAGGGGACTGTGAATCCACAAGTTGGAAACAACTAATAAGTCATTGTTTGGTAAATAGATTGGACAAATCTTGGTAGGGTGGGGTTGGGGGAGAGAAGATACATATTGGAAGAGGATTGTGAGATCTAAATACGGGAAAGACAGAAATTTTTGTGGGTGGAAAGAGGGAATTATGGGAAGGGAAAATGGGAGAGATAGGGAGGTGGGAAAGAGAGAGTTGGAAACCATCAATGTGATGGAAAGATGTTCAAAAAATAAGAGGGGAGGAGTGAATAAATGATGAAAATAAACATGGGGAGGGGAAAAAGTGAAGTTTTGGGAAGATAAATGGGTAGGAACTATATGTCTAAAAGAAGAGTACCCGCGACTTTACACGTTGGATGTACACAAACATGAGACTATCTTTGAATATGGGAGATGGGATGGAAACACATGGTGGTGGGGCTGGAGTGGGGAAGAGGTATGCGTGAATGGGAGATGGAGAAGATGGAGGAATTGAAGAAGGTAATCTCTAATGTTGTTTTGCGGGTTGATATCAAAGATGCTTGGAGATGTTAAGAGACTGTATCTGGTCAGTATAAGGTGAAAACGGCATGCTGGATCATCAATGCACAAGTTTCAGAGTTCTATGATGAAGAAACGGTAATTGAACTAAGAAAGATATGGAATAGGTACATTCGAAACAAGATGGGTGATTTTGGATGGAGACTATTTCTAAATAGATTGCCCATCTTTAGCAAATCTGCAACATAGAAGTATCATAGATCACGGAATGGATATTTCTTGCATAAGATGTGGTTTAGAACAGAAAACGAACCACCATATCTTCTTAGAATACACCAAAACAAAGGAAGTTTGGGAAATCATGGGGCAATGGCTACAAATGCCCGAATTTCAAACAGTAGCTACATTATATGATATCTAGATGGGAAAGCGAAATGGAAAGACGTCAACGCTTGGACAGTAATATAGATAACTGTAAATTGGACGATATGGAGCAAAATGACCTTCATTTATGTGGCATGAAATTGTCGGCGATCACTAACTCTTGATAAAATCCAAGTTGTGACATGGAAGTGGTTCAAAGACGTGGGTGAAAGTAATTTTTTGTATGCAATAATCCAGTGGATACAAGCATCAGATCCGTGTCTTACGCGATGTAAGTAATGTAACTGTAAGACAGGTGAATTGATTTTAACCTTTTTTCTGTTTATAAAAATTTTGCTTAATGGAAAAACAATCATCATTGAGAAATTAAAATATGTTGTTTTGAAGTTGTGGACTAGGAGTAAATCATCAAGTTTGCAAGCATATCAAGCCTTCACTACAAACGAACAAACATGTCTCCTTGCTCGCGTGCATGCGTACGCCATGTACCTTACCTAGTCGTCATTGCGTGTGTATGCTGCCATTCTCTTCTCCATTATCACTCAACTATCCGAGTAGGCCCATGCCAAAACCAACCCTCAACGAGAGGAATATTAAGTATATGGTAATAAGACCTGCTCCAAGCGTTTTGTTGGGCCGCATATCATTCCGTGGCAGCATCACAACCGCCCAGACGAGTCCCAACAACAGAAAACACAACGTGAAGTACAAACTGGAGTCTGGTGGGAGATGAAAGGAGCCATGGTCCGATGACCAGGCTCCAAGTAACATGGACATGCCCAAGCCAATGAGGGTGTTGAACATAGGACCTGCGTAGCAACCGGACATGGCGATCTGGACGCCGTCCCCACCGCCGTTCACGGATAACGCCACGTTCGACACCAGGTCACCCATGGAGTTACCCCAGGCAAGGACGGTCAGGCCGAGGATTGAAGGGTTGACACCCATGATCATGCCTAGGCTGACCAGCAGAGCGACCAGCTCGTTGGCTATCATGTAGAACCAAACAATGCTCATTAGGAAACCACCGAGGACCCAAGGGACGACATACTTTTGAGGAGGGTGTTCCCAACTCGTGTGTTTGTATGCTAGAATGCTGAGAGCACAACCAACGGAAACACCGAATATGTGCGTAATGACTTTACTTTGATAACTCATGCCGTCTTGGGTGGACCATAAGAAAGAGAGAAGCATTGGTGCGAAGAAAGCACAGGCAGTGGCATATCCTTTGGACCAATTGGCCTCGTCCACTAACGGGATTGTGAGACGCCTTGGTACTGTCAAAGGTAGCTCGATGAGTGAACGTAGCTTCGAACATGAGAGTGATGGTCTTTCTATAACTGCATCTTCGTCGTTCCATCCCCATACATTTTTGTCACCATCGGGGATTTTCATGGCCTGGTGTGAATATATGGCCACATTGGAAGCCCACATCCACTGTGGCAAGGAAGTATGGGTTTGCACCACATTACTCTCAGTTTCAAGTTCGAGCAATGAGCTAAGCACCGAGTCATGCTCTTGACTTCCATGAGAAAACACACTTCCTCTCACAGGAAGCAAAGGGGTAAATGCATCTAATCTCAGGTTCTCTGCTTGTTTCCTCAGAAGCTCATTTGCACCAACAGCAAAGGCATAAACTATGTAAATTGATAGAAAAGCAATCGCCCCGCCAACACTTATATTAGATACCAACAAGATCAAGAAAAGGGATAATATCGCAACGGTGAAGAAGAGAATATCCCTTATAAAGCATTTCTTGTCGATTTGAACATCCTGATCGGCTACACAAAGGGAAACGACCCCTACAACAACGCAAGTAACAAATACTGCCCCTCCGAGCACACTATTAAGCCCTAGATCGCCAGCTCCAGTCCCAACAAAAGCTGCAATACTAGAAAACACATCGGGAGCACCATTACCGAGTGGAAGCAGAACAACCCCTGCAACCGTGGGAGAGAGACTCAAAAGATTTGAGAGCTTCTCCAAAGAACCACAGAAATAATCTGCTGCCGTGTTTCCAAGTAGATAGAACAATGCAGCAAGCCAAACAGCCAACAACAAAAAGGTCCAAGAACTCCCCCCACAATCACAGTAGTAAAACTTTAGGTAATCCATAAACCCACCCAATCGACACTGTGGGATAGCTTTCAGGAACTCACAGCTACTATTATACCCTTTATGACGAGGCAATCCAGAACAAAGTTCAGGATGCTTAACATCCCCATCATCAACATAGCTCTTATTTACATAAATACCGGAATCTAGAGTTAATTCAACCATCTTCCTCCGGACCCCATAATATCTCCCATATGAGCTCAGATTACGATTTTCTACATTGGAAAATAGCCCCAGAACAGGATTCATCAAAAAGTATGCATGGTAAAACAAAATCATCACGGAAATGAATCGCCTCATTTCACCTTGACAATTACACCAAATTCCTCACAGACGCCATCATTCGAAGCAAATAATCAGTATGCATGAAACTCTAGTCCAGAAAAATAAGTCGAAAAAATTCCCCAAATTCGGCTAACCTGAAAACAGATAAAGCGACTAGTCGACGGTCAGAGGGCCAAAGAATTGCGAATAGGGTTTTGAAGGAAACTGGAAGTTGGTGCCTTGTCGGCGTTAGGGGCTAAAGATCGAGTCCTTCAAGAAAACTCTCCGGCACCGGAGATCAAATTTGAATCGCCGGGATATAACCAGGCGATCTCCGTTTATTGCTATTTAGTACATCATTTTGAGCAATATATACATTTGGCCATGGGATCAGGGATGTGGTGGGTACTGGGTAAGGGTAAGTAAGATGGAATTTGGGGGATTTTGAACTTTCCAGGTACAGCCGATAATGATTCTGAACTTTCTCTTGTAACACAATTTTGGCATGCAATAGAGCACAATATTGTAATTTGGGTTACTATCATCAAATTTTTTTTTTTTTTTTGGGTAATTACTATTATCAAAATTGATCACATCGTTAATAAACTTATGCACAATAGATTAAAGGGGTGAGATCCATGCACATATAAATGAACATACATTTCAATTCCCGCAACTACCATCGCCCATTTACGAAAGTGGTCACACCGTTGGAAAGCTTATACATAGGAGCTTATAGCAGAATTTTCTAAACCCCCGTTTAGGACTACTTAACTCAAGGGAAAATGTGAACCCTCCATTAAATGGTGATAAAGTCGTCGGAACATCACCAAAACTTGAATATATGATCTTCTATGTATAAGCTTTCCAACGGTGTGACCACTTTCGTGAACGGGCGATGCTAGTGGCGGGAATTGAAAACATGTGTTCATTTATATGGGCATTGAACCTGTCCCTATATATATATACATATTTTAATTTAATTTTTCAGGATTCATAGCGTACATGGCTCAATAATTAATACATAGTATATATGGATTTGAGATTCGGTACTCAAAAGCTTGGTGGGTCATTCAACGTGCAAGTGAAATAAAGCATGGTACATGGAATTCTGGTGTTACCCGTCTATCAGCATTGCTCAGAGCGCTTAGACATTGTGTCGAGTTAAGTACTTACCATTGCTCTTGCGGAAAGTGGTCTACATACGGTATTCCGTGCTCTCGTGCGATACAAATTAGTTATTTCGTAAACCACATTTCACTATAATATATTATATAATATAACATTCGAACATTTGCATACATGCCGAAAATATCGCAAAAATCCTTTGGATTATTGCATTCCGGGGATGACAATATTCGAGCTACAACAAACGTATGCGCAAGTATGGCATGCAAGGGCCCCACAAGTACAAGTATCAGCTCCTACATTCACGTTGGTACACGACTTTAAGCTGAAAAGAAGAAGCGTACTGGCTGGAGAGCATCTAACGGAAGAGTACTTGGTGAACAAGACAGAGGTGTCATTCCATCGCAGAATAGTGTAGGCAGACCTCCTGGTCGTGGGCATGGTTGAGGAGGTAATCGTGGTCAAGGACGTAATCGAGGAAATGTAGGCGTACATATTGATTAGGGTTTAACTATTTATCTATGTAAAAAAATGAAAAAAAATTCAAAAAAACATTTTTTGTAAACCCTAAACATTTTCTAAACATTAGGGTTTAGAATTACGAAAAAAATAAAAAACACAAGGTACATAATCTTGCTCCTCATCGGCACCCAAATTCGTTGGGTGTGAAGAACTCGCCTCACCTTGATGGTTGGAAGGGAGGAGTATGCAAGAAGAATGGTTGGTATGGTTTGGGAGCTTGCGGAAATTGATTTGGAGAAGGCTGCGGAATCATCGATGGAACACGAAGGGCAGGTGGCGCAGGGATCGTCTGGTCATCCACTTCGCTACGCAGGCGTTTATGTAGTCGTGCACCAACCGATGTACACCACTCTGGAGTCAGGAGAGGCGGATTGTTTGCCTTTTCAAAAATATCTTTCGCCTGTAAAAGTTAAATAGTTGAAACAAAAGTAAGATTGTAGATGTCATAAATTAAAATAATTAGAAGAATACCACAAGAGCTATAAAAGGCGCTAGATCGATTGGCACGCCAACTTATTTCACCGGATGAACGGGAGTGTGGAATCTACGACTGTGGGTTGCGGCCCAATCCGGATAATCAGGTGCCCAGACACTCCGACGTCCGTGTCCTGTGGGATGGATCTGTAAGGTGTGGTTATAGCGATTCTGCCATTTGGGAATCGTGGAATCAACACCCAGATTTGTTTTAATAGTGGTCAGGTAATGAGTTTTCATAAATTCCCACACCGCTGCTTCCACACCCAATATACCAATAGGTAATGATATCATATTTATTTCAAGGATTTGAGTAGATCATGGAATCGGCACCCAGATTTGTTTTAATAGAGGTCAAATTGGCCGTAGACGACGCTGTTGCATCTTCCAGAATCATAATTTGATGAATTTCTTATGAACTGCGATGCACGTTCTTACACTGAGTAAGAATTGCCAGTGATTTGATCGGGTTTCATCCGAAAACCCGCAGCACGTGCAAGTAAATGAAGGCTTAAATTCTGGCCGTCCGATTAAAAACCGACGATCAAGATTCTTATTCGGCACACAACTATTTGTATTCGGCATATATTACTCAATATCAGAAAATTTCTGCTTACTTCGCGTTAGTCGCTCGAACCATTAGCTCAAAAATTCGAAAATAATCCCTAGCATTGCTGTAGCGGATATAAGTTGTTCCGACATTTTTTCGCCGTGAAATCAAAATACTAATTAATCAAATCAGATTCAATATTTTCCAACATCCAAGAAATAATGATAGCAACAATGTCGGCCCAATTCCAAGCGAACAATAATATTCAAGAAATGAGCATAGCAGTTGAGCCAAGCCCAAGCTCACACCGATGGGAAATACTTGTTTAGATTGAGTGGCAGTGAATAGAATTCCTGACTTCTTGAATCTGTCTTGAACGACTTAAACTTATCCCACCAATGCTTCCCGCGCTCCTTCCTGATCTGATCGTCCTTTTTATGCAGAGTGTTGTCCAGAAAGTAGGAAACCACACCAGCCACGAAGGCTTTCGAAGAAAAGGGGACGTTGACAATATCGTTGAACTGAAAAAAAAATGAAATTGAACATATGGGGAAGAGTGATTAGTGACCAGTATTCGAGAAAGCACTAGGCCGTAGCGGAGACGACAGCCCAGCGGCTTCTCGAACAGAGTGGGTGACTGATGGATGGTGTTTATAATTTCATACCCATCGTCCAGATGAGTGTACTGGTCCATATCCTTTGATTGCAGTGTACTCGTTGAAGTATTGGGGGATCGACAGACCCAGATAGATTGATAAACCCAGGATGATTTTGTTACGGAAACTGTTCAGCTGGCAGAACTGGAGGAAATCCAGACCACCAGCACCTGAAATGAATGATGATCAGAGAAACCCACTTCAGTTTAGCTTAGTTTAGTTTACTGCAATGCAACAATCAGGTAACACAGTTATGTGGAGAAATTTTCTGCTACCGGACGTTATATATTGGATCGTTCCGAATTCTAATCCTGTCCGTCCATTAATCTGACATCCAGGATTAACAGCACTTAAAAACTAAGTGATTCATTCCTGATTGTCAGACCAAGAAATGGATGAACATGATTAAAATTCGGAACATACAGCCAATTGTCCGCATATTTCGTTCGGGATTAGATAATTTTCGAAGTTATGTATGTTGTCAAAAACGAACCAGCGTAGGCGAACAACACACAGTACAAAGCAGCAACGATGGGAGCTGGGATGGAGGCGAAAACAGCACCGAATTTCCCTGTGAATGGAGTGTGATTACGGTGAACAATACTGAATTTCATGAAACATACTGACCAATGTTTTCCTTACCCAGAACAGAGAAAAATAGCATAAATCCTGCGGATATCTGGACAACACGACGACTGCCAATACGGGTCAATGCTATAAGGCCGATGTTTTCACTGAAATATAACCATGGAAGAATGAACAAACAAAATCTGTAACAATTAGGTTATGACTTAGAAAGGATCTTTCTCTTACATAGAGACAGAAGATCCAGTTCCAGTTCCGAATAGACCGGAAAGCAAGATGCCGATACCCTGTTCATTCAATTCATATTTTCAGATCCAAGCAGAGATTCATAACACTATCTTGATTTGCTCGATTACCTACCTGCCAGCCGACACCGCGGCTGAGAATTGAAGGGGGCAACGGGGTGGAACTAGCATATCTGGAAGCACCAATGAATGCTCCAGTCGACTGAAAATGGACAACAAAGAAAAGAGAAAAGTTGTAATTGCAATCACTAATTGGGCTCATGGGCAACTTGGAAAATGTTGTATAATCCGTGTTTTAGAAAGCGGCTAGACAGGCCCTGACCGGTCATGGACCTCTCAGTGGTTAAGCGAAAACGACATCCTAATATCTAGGAGGTGCCTAAGCGACCTCAACGGCTACCTTTAGCCCAATGTGGGCAAAAGTAGTTTACATATCTTTATATTCTATACAATGAGTACAACAGCATCTTAAGATGATGAAGAATCCACCTAGTTACATGAAACATACCTCTACAAGTGCGACAAATGCAGCCATCAACATGGCAAAGGCTTCACCAGCATCAAATGAAGGTGCGCCCCATTGAAACGGATATGGAATGCTTATCCTGCACGGGAAGACCAGTGAAGTCATTGCAGTAACAATGTCTTATTTGAAGGACTTGCTGGCTACATTTTTTTATAGGTAATATCGCTGAGAAGATTTAAACCCTCTGATTGTCACTTTCATAACTACTAGGTCAATGCCTCTTTCACACTTACTCACTACAATTTGAAAGACAGACAAGTTATTTATGTTACCATTGTGCAGCGGCAATGAGTCCTGCACGATCAGTCCTGCAGCTTGTTTGTGTCTTGAGTGGCTTGTCATCGTATGTCCCTCCAATAGTAAGGAGATGAGCGTAAATCCACACCAGAAAAACCGTTATAAGAACTGAAAAACGGTCAAAGAGATACTTTCCAGGACGTAGCAGATGTGGAAGATACTGCAAACAAAAAACATGGTCTGATTTGATTGATTGATAACCAGGACTTTTTGTGTATATGTGCCAAGTAAAATTGGAGAATTTGGGTATCACCTGAGAAAAGAGGACCAGAAGAACAAGCTCTGGCAATCCAACTTCAACACATTTGCCAACCTATATGGTTAACAGCTGAGAGTAAAATCTACAATTTTTTTGTAATAGTCTCTTGTTTATTGCCGAAAATGATATAGAACACCACTTTTGCACACTAGCTCATGTGTCAGGGTGGTTGGTGTCAAAAAGTGGTGCCGTGAGCACAGACTTGCACTTACCCCAGGAAAACCAAATTCATAGAGCCCAAAACCGGTTAGAGCAACCAGAGGCACAACAGAAATAGGACTCAGAAACCTGGGTGTTAGAAAACAGAACCATGTTAGAAACAGAGCTCCTCTTCCTCGTTCGCGTGCGTGGGTCAACATAAATAAGAATATATGATGTACTCTCATTAAAAGTTTGAGCTAAAATCATAAGTTATAACACCACATTACTATTTAAATTGATTGATATGTAAAATCCATGTTGGACATTTCAGCACTGCATAATGAATTGGGTATAGATATAACAACAGAAAGGACTCGAGTATTGAATGCGAAAAACGAATCATGCAGAGACAATAAACCTTGCCACATTACGCCAAAGACCACTGAAACCGAGGACTATTTGAATTGTCGAGGCGATTATGAATGCTCCCTGGGTAGCCCGCATGATCTTCCTGAACCTCTGCATAAATTTGTGATAGAAATAAGCACACCACCATAAGAAAAGTTTCTAGAAGTATCATCAAATACTGTTTGAAAGTCCTATACAGATTTCATACGTAAATATCAAGAATATGATGCTACAATCTATGGTCAAGGTTTTAAGTTCACATCTTCCTATTTAAGTTGACCTAACACGCACACTTGCACATACGAGTCTATTTTCTTACAAATGCAATGTACAATAAGCAAAAGTGCATTAGGATAAAGATGTCACAGATTGCAAACCAATTCTGGATCTGGATCATTCCATCTGCCCGAAAGAATGATCGAAATTGTAGGGGCGACAAACGTGTATGAGGCTCCAATAACAACTGGCAATCTCGTTCCGAACCATGACTGCAAAAGGGTATTCAGACCGGCAACAAGCAACAGAGTTTGAATAACTTGTGCTTTTTCCTCCTGTAGAGACCAAGCAGAAGTAAGGTAAACGCAACAAGAGATCGAATCAAAAGGAAAATAACTGTGAGAGATTGATTATGTGTAATGCCCTTACATTTCCTCCCCCCATTTGAGGCACAAGGGCAGTTGGGATCATGACCGTTGTCCCGAGCATTACGAGGTAATGTTGAAATCCAAGAAGTATTGCTTCAGCTGAGAAATAAAGAAAGAAAAAGGAAGGTCCCAAAGTTCAAAAGCATTGAAATCCTTAATCCTGACCATACTTATGCAATGTGTGCTGTTTGAGAAGTTCATCTTTACTTCTGAATGCAATTATACACCTTCAGTTAGCTATTACTGAATGAGGACTAGGATGAACTACCTCTCAATGCTGAGTTGCAGAGTTTTGTTCACCTTCCAAATTCTATGGTGTCGAATTCTAATCTGGACCGTGGATCAAAATTCAACGGATTCATGTAACATCCACTTAAAAACACTTTTGATCTAAAATATTGAATTTTGATCAAAAGTCCAGATTAGAATTTGGCATCATCAGTTTCAAGGAGGTGAACAAAATTCCTGAGTTGCAAGCAAGAATCAAACAATTGCAACACTCAAAATCTTTATCATAAAACAGAATTTGGGTAAAGGGTAAGAATTTTTTAGTCATCTCACGATTCAGATTACATAAATCATACGTTACAAATATGAAGCTGTAGGCTGGATGATGAAAATGTTTAAATGCTTACGCCAGTAAGGCGGACTGGTAATGCAGTAGTAGACGTTGGGAAGCTGATCTTTGGGAATGTGTGGCGGTGGATCATCTGTTGACTTAGCCGCTGCCATTTTTGTTCTCTAATTGCTGCAAGAAATGAGGGAGTTTTTAGAACTTGTCCATGTTAACAAGAGGGGGACATGCCGCACCGCTTTTCCGCACCTCAATCGCACCGTTTGCATTGTGAGCACATACACCAACACGGGTGTGTAGGCAAAGCGGTGCGTTTGAGGTGCGGTTTTGCAGTGCCTTATATCATTTCACTGTTAACAACCCTTTGGAGCTAAGGCAGCAGAAAGCTCATTGTTTCAAACAACTCAAATCAAGATGAGAATCATTCCAATGATGTTGCAGGTAAGAAGATTCTAGAATGAATGAATGTTGCAGGTGGTAAATCACTCACAGGCAAAAACAAGTGAAAACCATAAGATATGCCCTTCTGTGAATTACTGCATGAGCATGACACAACCCGAATCCCATAAACTGAAACAAGAAAATATACAGCAGAATAGGTACCTCAACCTGATAATGAAGAATCTTCTAACGATCCCGAAATGAAATAGGAAGAAAGGAAGAAAAAAGGTATGAGCTTTATAGAGAGTTGGCAAAAGGGAATGGAGAAGTATATTTTTTTTCGCAAAAGCCAGATAAAAAGAAGTCCAGGGAAAAAGATTAAAGCAAAAGCTTTCAAGTAAAAAATTGAGATAACAAAGGAATCAAACAATCGGAGCAACAGATACTACCAGCTTTGATATTGAAAAAAGAAGTGCATATTTAAATAGGGGTTGGCCTATTAGTTACCTGAGTGACAATTACATCACGAGTTCAAATTTCTTAAGTGACACCTATTTAAAAAAAGTGTTTATGCATAACATGGGCAGATAGCAAAGACAACGAAGTGTAGCTTAGTTGGTAAGACGCTTCACCTTTAACCAATAGGTTGATGATTTGAGTCATGAAGGGTAGGTGGAGACCCACTATTAGAAATGTTTTGAAATGGGAAAAAAATAAAAAATAAAAAATAAAAAATGAGCAGACAGCAAAATCTGGTGTATTGTTGTAATAAACTAGCTGTAGGGTATTAATGCATCCGAGTCCGTCTCATTTTTTGGTTGTAAAAACCAAACGTCTCTAAATGTATCAACTAAGTAATGATAGAATCGTATAGAATTAAATGATTCCCCCATTTCAAAAAAATATTGTGGTTCTATAGATGGAGTATATCTCCTGATTCAAAATTCAAAAGGAAAATTATGGGAACGGTTTTTTTTTGATCGGTAAAAAAATTATGGGAACGGTGATTTAATAAATCCATTAAAATTTGTATCTCTATATTGAATAGTGGAATATTGGGATGCCTTGCACAAAAGGTGGGGGGCTTGGTACTCACCAACGCAATTGCTAAATTCTATTTGTGTGTTTTTATGTACTCCGACTTTCTCGACTTAGGTCATGCATGTGCAGGTATGTGTATTTATCAACTTATAATAAAGATGGTGTATACTTCCATTAAAATCTTGATCCACTGATTTTAACGCTACATTTCGTTATAAGTTTGTTTGATTTATATCTCAAACTTGTGTACAATATATTCTCAACATCGCATTACATAATTTGTATAAAGGTAAAGAAGCAAACCCTCCTCTTATCAATGTTCCAACAATAATTTCCTCTTCTTCACATGTCTTGCTAGGCTGCTGCTATCCCAATATCCATCCTTCGTAGTTGTAGGGGACGGGCCTTCCAAACATACTTTCGAACTGTCTTTGGTACATCCAACTGTCTCGTTTTTTCAATCATTAATATTTTTTGGGAAAATTATTGATAGGAGATATTTTTATTTATTACTGGACTTTATTATTATATATATATTCAACGGCTTGCAATTCAAAAAACTATTTTATGGGGGTGGCGAACTCAAATGGGAAAAACATCCAAAGGGAAAGGAAGATGGGTAAAGAAGCAGAGAAATTTTTGAGTATGGGATACTATGTGCTGGACAGGTTGACATACACCCCAAATTCTAATCCTGATCGTAGGATTTTAATCTGACGCTCAGGATTAAAACACTCATTTAACTTAAATGATATAACGCTGCCGGATCAACGACCATGATTAGAATTCAGAATGCAAGACAACCTGTCTGGCACATATTTTCTGGTGACTATAAAATTTTCCAAGGATAACACGAGAAGCTAAGCTAGCTACCCTCATTTTCTACAAAGTAAAAACGGGGGCCACTTCATGCTTTTAAAAATTCCATACTTTATTTCTTTCTTCTGCCCTTGTAGTATTCAAAAAGCTTCAAAGAGGTGGATCCTTCCTTCCCAAGGATGGGTAGAAAGAAATTACATCAAATTGTTATTGTAATTAATGCATTTTGAGGGAAAATAAGGTTGATGTATTAACCCTAGAAACCGCAATCCGGAAATGAAAGCCTGCACGAACCAATAAATCCGTCATCTGAAGATTTGCAAATCATATTCTATTTCCGTCGGTTGTATCTGTACGAGGTATTGATATATGCTCATGAAGTGCTCACAATAGCCACACAATTTTTATTTTTCCTCGTTAGACGTAGCATTTTTTAAATGTCGACAATTCAAATCCGTGTATGAATGCTTACCAAAAAAAAATCCGTGGATGAATAAATGTTATATGAGTTTTTTTAATAAGTAAATGTTATATGAGTTGTGTGATTTGTTGTGTAAATTGATATATGTGCATCTTCATGTATAAGGATTGTGTATTTTTCAATTGTCTCTACCGTAGCCTGTTCTCTAATTATGTGTTTGTCAAATGCTTCTACACAATTTAGCTCATTTTGGGATTTGTTTGCGTAAGGGTTATGTATAGACGAGTGAACTTTTCAATTGTGTCGACAACTGAATCTCTATGTTTTGATGTATGTCATGGGATCAATTGGTCATAAGCTAATGGCGGTCTAGAACCTAGTTAAATTCTACGAGGAGTTCTTGCGTGACGAAGATAATTCAGCGAAATAGTTGTTGGATTTTTTATTGTGGTGCCACAGATACCGTAACCTATGACGCCACTGATTTAATGGACTCCCACAAGCCCCGGAAACAAATGATTCAGACTGCTAATGGAGAATTATTACCAGTGAAGGAGTCGGGCTCGATTGAGATCACCCCGTCTCTAAAATTGTCGAATTGCTTATTAGTCCATTCGTTATCTCACAAGCTGGTTTCTATTAGTCATGTGACAAAAGAACTTAATTGCACGGTGGTGATGTATCCTACATTTTGTGTATTGCAGGA
>JAOYMZ010049650.1:0-14156 GCA_025802335.1 Pinguicula primuliflora | reverse complement strand
TATTAGGGGTGTTGAACGCGTTTGTCGTCTCAACTGAGCATCTTCATCAAGTTGGTCGTATTCAGACAGTTTATCAAAAGACCATAAAGCAATCAATTTACTATCACCCTTCACATAATCTTTCATCTAAACGTACAAACGTGAGTATAAAAATCCGAAAAATATCTAACACATAATTTGATGAATACTCATGAACAAGAATTCACGTCGTATGTACGAGTTGTCGGATATATAAATTCAACTAAAGTCAACAAGATTTACCTTCGAATTTGGCGAATGAGCGAGTTTCGATTTCTAGGGCTCGTCTTCGAACTGAGATTATATATCATCCTACAGCTTTCGGCGGAAATGTGTTTGAGTGAGAGATTTAAATGTGATGGCAATTGGATGTAATTTGTGAGAATATTGAAGGGTGGATATGAAGGGAGAAAGTGAAATTAATCCAATACCACCTTTTTTATGACATTATTTTTTGGATCTGGATCCTAAGTTAATGCCAAAAGCGCGCGACCCAGTTTTGAATACCATAATCCGGTTTGACCACTGTGTTTTTTTATTGTTGTAGTAAACATGGCATTACGGGCTAATCCACGCGAATATCACATAACGATGGATAATTCCCGTAAGTAAACGGACCCTTAATACTCTCATATGGAACGATCTATTTTGCAGCTTCTAATTTTCTTGCATCAGCTAAATTTCTTATCGCTTTTTCTATGGATTTGATATGAAACAAAAGATTGAATTATATATAATATATACACTAACTTTGTTTTAAATAAGACATATATTTAATTAAATATTACTTTTTACAAACAATTTTTCTATTATCCATAATGAATGTGTACACAATAGTATAAAATATTATAATTTTGATTACGTCAATCAAAATTGTGAATACCAATGAAACTTATATATATGAGATCAAAAGTCTGTATAGTTTGATACTACAACAAAATTATTCATCGTGTGAACTTCACCAAAGCATGAAATTTTTGATATATTATGTTTAAACTTTCCAACAGTATAACCAATTTTGATTGTCGTATCCAGAATTATAAAATTATGTATCATTGTTCACTTCATTTTGAATACTAGAATTTCTATTTTTAGAAATGACATGTTATTTTTAAAAAAATGTGTATTAAAAAATAATAAAACATCTTAATTTTAAATGTTCAGATGATCCTGATGGCACGATCTATATTTGCGGCGGATTAAGTTTGGCCCAACTTAATTTCTAAACATGTAAACCCAACCCATCACGGGTGGGTGGTAAAAGTATTAACATTTGGCTAACCCCTACGCTGAATCCATCATTGGTCCCTTGCCCCATATTTTTCACATGGAAAAAGAGTTTTGTCCTTCGAATCTTGTCAAAGTCCCAATAGGGGTTCATATAAAGTCACTCCCCTTCACAGACCGGATCATTCTGGCCTAAACTCGCGATGGTGACCCAAACGAATTATTTGTTCTCAACGGGATTGAACTTGCATTTCGAATTGTGAGATTCAAGTCCTTAAGCACTGGGACAACCAGCGTCCACTTACATGGAAAAAGAGTTTATGATGATGATGGTTGTTAAATCAGACATCATCATCTGCAATCTGGCTAGACCCAAACATCATTATCTGGCCTGATTGGCTAAAGGTCTAAGGCTTTCAAATCTCTAATATAAGACTATTTATTATCTACAACTGGGGTTGCCACCGACAGAATTACAAAACACCAGCTACTGAATGAATGTTGGAGAATGAACCACTGTCAATGGAAACCAAAATACACCGAAGAGAGGGGAGAAGAGAAAAGGAGACCATAGCTTTCAATGCTTAAGGGCTGCTATGGCAGTAGAGTAACTACGTTTTTTTGGCCTGCATTTGATAGTTCACACCACAGTGAGAGACATCTAGGATAAAAGACGAAAGAGAATCGGTTAACGGAATGAAGCTTGCTTGCCTTCAAATATTTCTTGTGAATTTTCAGTGCCTCTTTCAATGCCTTCTTTGCATCCAAATTTCCAGTTATCTCACCCAAGATCTGGATACAAAAAATTTCATATACTGAATAGTGACAGAAGATGAGTGGTTTGCTGTTGGATATGATATGAAGATGAGGTAAATGAATGTGTGGTACACAGAAGAGGAAAAGAGTACCTGACAGACATCATCCATGCCATGAGCGTCTTTGACAAGTTGTTTATTCTTCTTCTCAAGAACACTTGCAACCACAAATACAGCAAGAGCGCCTCTCTGGTCTGTCCATCCAGTTTCGAGATTTTTTCGCTCAAACTTGCCGTATAGCTTGAGCTGCTTGTTGTTTAATTTGGCTTCTTCATCACCACCTAAAGTGCTCGATTCCTCATAGGATGAATATATATTTGGATTGTACTCCATGGCCCACATGACCTAAACAGAACATTTCTAGAGCAAATGAAAATGAAGCGAAAAATTTCGTCACGCAGACTTGCACAATCTGGATAAGAAATTTTTGAGGTGGATAGAAGCAGACGATTAGGCTTACCTCCCAGAGATACAATGCATCAAGAAAAGAGAACTCTCTTCGGAAAAGAACCATCAACATGCGAATGGCAAAGAGATAGTCTCCCCCATCTAGTTCCTCTGAAAATACAAACATGGCCTTAAGACCTACACATGTACACATACGTATATATGCGCGCACACATGCACACACAGACAGGGAGGGAGGATAGAAGGCTTTACGCGTGAAACAGTGCATTGAAGAAAAAGACGCATACCAATATGTTGATGGAGCTTTGGGTCTATGGCTTGAATGATTTGTGCAAGGGTACCCAACTGAGCTTGCACTCCCATAGAACTTTCCGTGCATTTGAAATTTTCCCTCTGTGCAACAATGAGTCAATAATAATTAATACAATACAAGTCAATACATACAGATTGATATATGTTCATTTGATGACCAAGTATTTCCTAGTAATTATAGTAGAACATAACTCGCTGCATGTATATCGACAAATATCTACTGAATACATAAACCGGACATCTGGAATCTCCCTTCAGATAGCAAGCAGAAATATACTTCTCTTCACAGTTCACATCATAGTCACAACTCACATGAAACGAAATAGTCTAGCGAATTGTCAGCAGAGAGGGACAAAAGAGCAGTGCCGGGGAAAAAGAACATTGTGTAAAGTATAGGACAGTGTGAGATTAATGCATGGGAAAGAAAAAATTGATATTTTCGGACTATTTTGCTAATTATCACAGAATCTTACTAGTCGACGCATTGCACGTTCAAAGCACCAGAAAGCATCTGCTTCATGTTCAAAAAGAATAACCATGGGAGAGCATATATCATTCATTCCTGCCCAAAGAAGTAAATTAAGTTTTACTTTTAGAGATGGGTAGGAACTTTCAACTAGAGTTTCGGTGCACCATATTTACGCTTGTACAGTAATTACCTTGGACGTACCCAATATCTTTGTCCACCCAAGCATAAATCGAAAGAATATCCCAAAGTTTTGCCTGATTGGCTTCATTTTCATAATATACAAGAGTCCGATCCGTCCGTACAACATCCAAACCTGGAGAACAGCCCGTTCTCTATGTCATATACAAGAATCAGCTAAGTACGTGTGCACACAACCATTATCCATGTAGGTTCCGACACCTGGTAGGGGGGTTGCAAAACTGCTAATGTTGCATAAACCAATGAAAGCCTAGAAACTATCATGATGTGGATCAGAAAGTTCTATATTTGTATACAATGAGCGAGAAAAAAGAGTTGTGTGAACTGTGAATACTCTAGTAAGGCACAATAAATTTACAGCATAGTACAAAAAAAAGCTAAGATAATCACGTACCGATCTGAGGTAGGACAACCTTCCACTGAATCTCTCTTTGGTCTAACGGAGAACTATTTAATATTGTATCATCGGTTTCTTCATGATGTTCTTGCATTGGTCGGCCATCATCAGAAATTATAGGTGTTGTGATAAACTTTCCACTGCCAATGGTTGGTACCATTTTTTGACAAACAGCTTTCCACGCAGCGTATTGCTGCCTGAAGGTGGTGTACACAAGTGAGTACATGCACAATTCAAAGGCAGTTTAGGCGTTTGCTTCTCCAGGAACAAATCAATAAAGGCTTATACTGCGACGTGGTCAATGCATCTCACCAAGATAAAATTGCTGCAATGTTTTTCATGATGATTTGTCCTCTAGCGATTACAATGGATGCTGGGGCCATATTATCCTAAAATCATATAAACGTCGGGTTGGGGCAAGTCCATAACTAAAGCTGCACTTTTGCTATGCAATTACACTGTTATTTTTTCCTATGAATTATAAAGAGAATACTTTTAAGTTTTGACCATGTCTCTGAAGAAACCACAGTTCTTAGGAGAACACAATTCTAACCACTAGACTGGAAATTTAGAGTGGTAAGTTCTCTCATCAGCATAACATAGTTTTCCATTGAAAATTGCATAATTAAATAGATCACAAAAAAGAAATCATGGAAGATTTCTTGTATTACAATTCACAACCTTTCTTCCATTCATAAAATATTCATTGTCCACCACGCCAGCTTTACCCTTTAAATTAATATCAAGAGACCCAATGAGCTGGTTATGCTGGACTTCTTGGTTAGGGTTGTGAAATAGAAATTAAATTTGGTGCATCTGATTTTTAGCATAATATTGTTCAACCTAAGTAAAAGATCATATGTGACGTATCATTTGCTGCAATTAACAAGACTTTAAAATATTATCAGGTGAGTCTCCAATCGCAATCTCAAAGAGGGGTGAAAAAGGAAGCAGCAAAGTTCTTTTTTTTTACATGACAGAAACAAAATATCTCAAACTCGGTCAATATTACTAACATCTGTTAGAGGTTAAATGTTTGTATACCTTCTCCGCTCCCTGACATCATTTCGTTCGTCATATGTGCTATTGGGGTCAAAACAACCCAACAAAAACTCCCACACCGCTCCTTTAATCGTTGGATGGATACCCTAATAAAAGAACCAAACAAGGAACTCAGGATGCTGTCAGGCTTTGATAAGGATTCAACTGTATTGCTAGTAATGAGCACTAGCATTGCATTTTGGATTTGTAAAATATTTATACTGATAGTCAGCTTGATATGCGTACCACATGGCTCCTCCTAAACAGCAAATAGGAAAGCCAACTCAAAAGGGCTATGACATTCCAACAAATTAGCTCAATGCAACCACTTAAGTTCAATTTTGAGCTGTGCCCATTAATTGTATGGTAGTTACAAATGCCATCGTAAATGAATTCTCCTGGCATAAGTGCAACTATTTGATACAGAGAACATTCAGCAATGTCTATTCTATATTCTTTTCCACACATATTAAAAAGTCGAAAATATTTGCATCTCAATGAAAAATAACAAAGAAAATAAAGGCCATATTCATTGAATTAACCTCCGTAAATATGACTGGTGACAACAAATTCTTTTGATAATCCTGATGACATCAAACACTTTTCAAAGCTATGTGTCCCAAGTGTTCATATTCAAACTCTTTTTGAAAATGTGGAAACTTTATATTGTGAATATACGTGCAAAAGATTATATCTACCCCTCTCTGAATTCGCCTCAGAACTCCAGCCATATCCAAATGGCCATCCTGAGACAATGCCGCATTCCATCTTCTTGGACTGAGCGTTTTCCCTACCTGTCAACATGATGACTTTGACTGCAATTTCAAATGAACTCAAGGGGAAAAAAAATTCATATTGGCCACTGCAAAGCAAAAGCAAAAATAAAGTAGTAGGTGCATGGGTAGCAATGATACATCTATTCTCAGAATTTACGAACAAGTGCTTTTAAATTCGAGCATTGTAACTATGCTTTGGGTCCCTTGCAGAAAATATAATATACATTCAAATCCACCAACACATAAAACGTTATGTACTAATAAAATTATAGAAAAAACAACAATCAGATTTAAAACAAAATATCGAAGTTCCAAAATTTGCCATACCCTAGCCTTGAAGCGGCTCTTGGGAGCATCAGCTTGACATTCCGGCCTGACAGGATAGTAGCCATCCAACTCCTCAGGGGGTGAAGCGAAAAACATCCTGTGGCATCATCAGCATCACAATATCCATTGCCATCAGACAAACAGAATGACTTCACATGAAATGGAAAGAAGAAGAAAAAGTGATCGAGGAAATTTAACCAACACCAACCCATCTGCTCCGCACAAAATGCATACAGAATTTCCCATGTCTTCTAAAATTAGCTTACAGTCAAATCAACATGCTGCACGAAATAAACCCCAGAAATCCCTTTCCAATCGTTCACCAGCTACACCAACTTAATAACTTTACAAATATGGAACAAGTTTGACCAAATAAGATCATCCCATCATTAAATCCTTGCCATCAAGCATATATAAACACGATCACAACACCACGCACCTCGATATATACGTCTGATGAATTCGTCAGTCTCCCTTGCAGAATTATGGGCGAGGCGAGCCTGCTGCAATGATAATGCCCGGAGGAAATTATTGGCTGAAATTCAACCGGAAAAGGAACTCATAATGCGCATAAATTTTGTTGAAGTCTTTTTTGCGGATATGGCAGAGGAATATAATTATCAGTCTTCGAATTTTCATTGAAATAAGGCGTCCAGGTTCCACCGTATAAACGACTCTTACCCCTTCAACCAGTCCATTTGCTTCTATTTCTTCTGTATTTCGTGTGTCTTCTCAGCCTATTCAGGGGGTGGCGTTTTATTTTCATGAATATTGTTTTTTCTTTTTACATTTGGTATGAAATACTTATATTTTTTCGAAAATATATTATTACTTTATAATTTTAAATATAATTATTAATATATTTTTGGTATTTTTTTGGTATGAAATACTTATATCACTATATAATTTTAAATATAATTATTAATATATTTGTGTTTGTAATTTGGGCTACTATCATTATCTATAAAATAAATTGAGCACACCGATGCAAAATCTATACACAATAGGTAAAAAACTTCATTGGTGCAAAGGGAAAAGATGCAATGAAATTGGTGGGCGCCCCGACTGCCGCTCAAAAATTCCGGCGACTAAATCCTAATTAATGACTACTGAACTCAAAGGAAAAAGATGCAATGAAATTAATGGCGATTAAGGTGCTAAAACCACATTAGAATTTTTAGTGTATAGACTTTCTATCGATGTAGCCAACTCCAGTTTCACATGATGGCAATGGTCATAATTAAAATGATGTGAATAAATATGTGTAAAGATATGTATTTATATATACTTTTCCTTTTTCGTAATATTAATACTATGCATTAAAAACTTTATAAACAAGTGTCATATGGTTTCCTTAATATCAATTCCTTATCAAATGATATACACTACCGCCACTTTATTTGGGTGAGGACTGAATAATTAACACCTAATTGAGTTTTGGACCAAAGATTAGTGAGACAGGTTTGAATCTTTCAAATGGCCATATTGAACGTACCAGCAACATAAACATTGCCTTCGTCATCGATGGTAACCCATGTTGTATGATCAGTGTATGAGAATGTGTCAAGCAGAGGCGGGGCGGTCAGGGGACGCTTAACTCCTCGGGCGCCTTGGTGGGCGCCCCGACTGCCGCTCCATTTTGTAACTAAAATGCTGAGAGCCTTTGGATTTGCTGAGGCGCTGATTGATATGGTGTGGAGAATTTTGTCGAATAACTGGTTTTCCATACTATTTAACGGAGCAATTCATGGCCTGTTCCAGTCATCCCGTGGGGTTAAGCAGGGCGATCCTTTGTCGCCAGCCCTCTTTATTATTGCATCCGAAGCTCTAAGCAGGGTTTTGAATGATTTGATACTGAGGAAACCCTTCTGTGCGTATAAAACACCTCGTGGCTGTATGGCGATCTCGCATCTGGCTTTTGCAGATGATCTTATTATCTTTACGAGAGGAACTCAGCAGGCCTTACAACAAGTGTTTGAGGTAATTAAGGAATACAAAGGCATATCAGGGCAGAAGATTAATCTGACCAAGAGTAGCTTCTTTATCACTCGAAGTGCTTCAGATGCTCAGATAGATGAAATTAAAAGTTGGTCAAGATTGAAGCAGAGCTCTTTACCCCATACTTATTTGGGAATACCGTTGTACCAAGGTAGGAAGTTATCAAGTCTGTTTTCTGTTCTGATGCTACGAGTGAAGAAAAAAATTGAAAGCTGGAATATGCAACTTCTATCCTTTGGTGGAAGGGTGATTTTGATTCGTCATATCTTATCCAGCCTTCCAATTTATCTGTTCATGACTTTGATGCCAAGTAAAATGATTATTCAAAGGCTTGAATCTATGATGGCAAGTTTCTTATGAGGATCAGTGAAGGCAGACAGTGTAAGCACTGGATATCATGGAGGCGAATCTGTTTGCCTTTGGCCGAAGGAGGGTTGGGGATTCGACGAATGAGCGACATATGAACTGTTGCAGCTATGAAGATGTGGCGGCAGCTCCGACAAGGAGGTTCACTTTGGGCTGAGTTTATGAAACAAAAATACTGTGGGAAGGCTGACTTCTGCTCAGCTACTGCTAATCACCGGAGTTCACACTGCTGGAGAAGGCTCATCTCCATCAGGGAGGTAATGCAATCTCATACTCGGTGGAATATTGGAGATGGCGAGAAAACTGAAATGTGGGGGGATAAACTGTTGGATTCAGGCCCCCTGGGGTAGTTTGCATATTCAAATGCCATAAGAGGTACCGTGGCTCAATGTCTCAGTAACCAGCAGCGGGTATCTAATTTGAACCTTCCGACATCCGTCAAGGACTCTATTCTCCACACCTAGATTCACCCACATGGGGACAAATGTATATGGGAGCCTTCAATTGATGGCATTTTTAGTTTCAAAAGCAGCCTGGGGCCTGATTCGGAAGAGGGATGTCCCAAAATGTAGATTCCAGCAAATCTGGGATGACAGAGTTCCTCCAAAAATCAACTTGCTCATGTGGAAAATTCTGCATAAGGCACTTCCTACGGATGATGGAATTTGCTGGCTAGGAATTAATCTGGTCTCAAAATGTCGTTGCTGCTGGACATCATCGAGTGAGGAGTCTATTGAACACCTATTTTCGCACAGTGAGCTGGCCCAAAGAATTTGGTTGCACTTTGAACAGAGCTGTGCAGTTCCTTGCTCTATAATTTTTGTAACTGAGCGCATGAGAATTTGGAGGCAGGTGAAAGGCAGTAAAACCATGGTTCTTATTCAGAAATTTCTTCCTCTGTGTATCTGTTGGAACATTTGGATTACGAGATGTGCAGTAATGTTTCAGAATTCAACTATCTCTACTGAGTATGTTATAAAAACCATTGGTGTAATGCTGGGTGCAGTTTTGTTACGCATGGGTTCTTTGAAACCAGTAAGGACAGAGGAAATTCAAATGCTCCTATCTCTAGGGGTCTGTAATCCAGTCCAAAAAGCAAAGGTTGTGGAAAAAAAGTAGGACTGGACACCACCAGAAGCTGGTTCCATGCGACTAGACATGGCTGTGGTCAGGAAAACTGGAAAGGTAGGAGCCGGTGGTGTTGTTCGAGACAGTCTTGGGAATTTGATAGCAGCATATGCAGTCAAAAGCAGTGAGGGATTAACCTCTCAGGTAGATGTGATCTTAAGGGGGATGCTACTTTGCGAAGCTCTTGACATCGGTAAATTGGTTATTTCTTTTGATAAATTCGTGGGATACCTTCTGCACTCGAGGGAAGAGGATGCCCCTGGAGGAGCCTTGATACTTTCAGTCTGATCAGGAAAAAACAGGAGGATAATCCAGATTTCAAACTCTAACTCTTCTTGAACGAAAGTGCAAAAGTTGCTAGAGAGATAGCTAAATGGAGCTATGAAAATGGAGATCGGAATTTCTTCACCAAACGGGACCTTCCTGAAGAGCTGAAAAAAGCGAATAGGAGTAGACTTGCAAAGCTAACGTTTTTCTGAAGTTTTGCAGGTTACTCTCTAAAATCTAACCCCACTGGAGCTGCTTGCGTTGGATGGCTCCATGTGAGGTCCTATAATTGGATACCGTAGCTACGTGCCAGATTCCAATCTCGAATCACTTGCAGTATAAACTTTTCACGGGGATTAGTTGCTAACATCTTAGCAATGTCATCTCCGGTCAAGGTATATAATGAAACGAGCAGTTGAAGTATATTCTTCGATATATTTTAGTCTCATATGCTTACAATTTTTCTGATACATTGGTTGCATTGATGTCTTTGTGAGGATGAATTGATCCATGTTGGATCTGAAGTAGTCACAAACGGAGGGGATGCAGGAGCTCACACACAAGAAAGCCTCGGCTGCATGCCTGATTCCAAACTGGAATCAATAGCAGTCTCTAGTTTCTCGGAGGTGATATTGCTAACATCTTAGCAAAGTTCACCTCCGGCCAAGGTACGCCATGATATCAAAAATGCATGCTTGGATAAAAAGCCCCATCCTCCCCCTATGCAGCTCCCTTCTCTGATCATTTTCGTTGGTGGCGAATGAGCTGAACAAGTTAGGAATTGCACCACTCAATGTTGGGCCGCACCAGGATGGGGGGAGCAAAAATGAGGAAGTCTCCCAATTAGCTGGCAAAAAATTTAGTTAGCTGGCAGTGAAACATTGAAAGAGAAATGCAGTTAGCTGGTAAAAAATTCAGTTGCTGGTTCTGTTGCCGTTTTACTCTTATGCGGAGGTAAAAAGCTAGATTTTTAGCTTTTGCCTCGGGTAGAGATGGACAAAAATTGGGTACACACTGGAGAGGTGATGAGTTATGACAAATGTGACTTCCTGCTGGTTTGGATGATGAATTTAGCAAGTCTTCAACATACTGGAGAGGGTACTGTCATCACTGACTATGCTAGTTCATGAGGAGGCAAGCTAATCTTTCTGGCACAGAAGATGGAGGACCAGTGCACTGACCTTCTTTAGATGCTGAAAGGGACAAAGTTGATGTGCAGATCAAGAGGCAGTCCACCCTGAAGTAGTTTTCAAGCTAATGATGGGAGCGATGAAACCAACTTGCGGTTGATCTCCCACCCATACCCAGACCCAGATCCAAACCAGTTTTCAAGCTGGGTATTACAAAATTGGTATCAACATGGATTGGCAACCCATAGCAAACATAGCAGCACATGTTACTTGTAATTTCTTTTTGTTTCATTTAGCTTTTCTTTTCTTTTATTGAGCACACATTGTAATGCAAAAACTTTGGTGGAGGGGGACGGTCGCCCAATAAAAATTTCTTTAAAAAAAGTATGAACTTACAGTTACAAACGGTAAACTAGGATGAGCTCATGGAGGCTCAAATACATAGCCAGACTGTATTGGCACCAAAGTAGTCTCCGGCACTGAGTTCTGTATTAGCAAGGTGGACGTCTCCCTACCATGAGGATGTATGTCCATGACCATCCCCTCTCCTGTAGGGGTATCGAATATCTGAATGTCCATATGAGGAAAGGAAAGACTATGCTTCGCATATCAGACTGCCATGACATTTTCACTTCGTGGAGCATAGAGGAATGAGATCTCTGAGAAATGTCGACAGAGAGTGTCTATGCGGTCCCAAAAATGGGGCATGCTATCTGGTTGGCGAAATTGCTGCACTACTTCTAACGCCATAGTTGAATCTGTATAGCAGACCAAATTTTTCATCCCGTAGCTGCTTGCTAGTTCCAGCCCATGAATGAGTCCCCATAACTCAGCTTGTAGAGCATTACATATTCCAATTCGTTTAGAGAATGTAAGCTGAAATTGTCCATGTCGGTCTTGGATTACTCCACCAACCCCCGCTCTATTTACCGCCGATGATACAGCCCCATCTGTGAATAACACGAGCCAATTTGAGGCTCCAATTGCTCTTCGGAGCCTTGGTGCCTCCCATGAAGACACTCTATGTATAATGGATGTGTTGCCTTCTTGAATTTGTGATATGCAGAGATGAGGGTGAGGTAATTTGGCTCGTTCCAGTTGAAAGATCCTGTGTGATTCCCGAACCAAAGCCTTGGATCTTGCTGCTAGACTGTGTATGGATGTGGCCTTATCAGCAAATGTTTCTTCATTCAGTGCGGTCCAGATGATCTAGCATGTATGGGCATACCAGTTGTTCCAGTCGATGTCCTCCTGCGAAAAAATGCATGTAAGATTCTGTTTGATCCAATTTTGGGGACATACCTCATGCCAGAAGTTATCTTGTAATCTTGGAACAAGGGTTGAGCCAGACCAGCCTACTTCTATAGCAATCTCAGAGGACATGAAGTAGGCTTTCATTTTGTTGGCATAGATGGCAGCTGGGATTATCTGAGATCTTTCGTCTTGCTCTTTCTTGATTTGTTCATATAGCTCCTCGCAACATCTTCCAGAGAAATAGTTTGATTCTTTCAGGGACTGTGATCCACCATAAACGCATCCAAATACTATCAATTGGGTCCCAGGTGTGGTAGGAAAGTGCTTCATATGCTGAAGCTATTGTGAAGGTTCCTTTCTGGGAATGTCTCCAGATTTATTGGTCTGGGCCTGCTGATACGTCTGGAGGGTTACAGTTTAGTATCTCCTCAATGATATGATGTGGAAGGATAGGCCGAAGGTGTTCAATACTCCATTGACCTGAAATAGAGACAAAGATACATACCAAGTCATCAGTGATAAGGTAGGATGGATCATATACCTGGTTTTCCAGGATAGCCTACCATCCCCCAGTTGCCATGCTATCCCTTCGCACAGAATTGTCCATACTTTCTTCAGTTGCTTGCTAAATGGTGAGCCACCCGAGATGTAAAGGCCCTTAGTGAGGTTTATTGTGTCAATATTGTACTTGGCTATAAAGAGCTCCTTCCATAGCTTAGGTTTGGGAGATATCAGATCCCATGCCTACTTGAGGAAGAGAGCTACATTATGTTCGTACATTCTCCTTAAGCCCAGTCCACCTCGACATTTCGGTTGACATATGATTTTCCAAGGTATTGCGTGTATTTTCCTGACTACCACTGTCTCACCCTATAAGAAGGCTCGCTGGATTTTTTCTAACTCCTCACAAGAGCCTTTTGGAAGAAGAGCTGACTCCATCGAATAAGTAGAGAGGCCTTCCAGCACAGATTTGCAGAGCGTTGTTCTCCCAACCATGGAAATACGTCTGTCTACCCAAGAACCCGCTTTAGTCCGAGCTTTATCAATACATTTCAAGAAGTGCTATTTTTTCTTCTTCCCTTTATAGTTTTCAGTTCCCAGGCAAGTTCCAAAAGATTCGGTTTGTGGGATTTGTAAGATATCACAGATTTGCTGAGCGAGTTGAGGCTCTAGATCTGACGGCAATAACACATTGGACTTTGCAGTGTTCACTAGCTGGACAGAGTAGCAAGAGAATATTCTGAGTGTTTCGGAGATGCCTGATGAGTGGAAGCTTCTCCAAATAGCACAAGATCATCGACGAACATGATGTGAGACAAGGCAAACCGTTGATGGCCAAACAACATGGGTTTTCATGACCCTTGAACAACTTGAGAGTTGATCAGATGTGAAAGTCTCTCCATGCATAGGACGAAAAGATACGAAGATATGGGATCTCCCTACCGCACTCCCCTTCTAGGTGAGAAGCTGTCACCTAACTCTCCATTCCAGAGAACTTGGAGACTACTTGTAGTAAGCGAACTGATAATAATCTGGATGAGTTTATCTCGGAGATTAGCTAGCTTCATGAATTCCTCAATAAAGGACCACTTGATAAGATCAAATGCTATAGTGAGGTCAACTTTGATTGCCATCTATTTCCTCTTTTTCTTGTTGGTCTGGATCGTATGAACTACTTCCTTAACAGCAGTTATATTTTCTATGATATGGTGGCCTTTGATGAAACTGCTCTGTGTTTGAAGGGTGATCTCTGGCATGATTAAACTCATCCTGTTAGCAATCACCTTTGTTATGATTTTGACCCCCACATTAATCAAAGTAATGGGCTGGAAGTTAGTTGCTTGAGTGGGTGGTTTGATCTTTGGTTGAAGAATAATTATCCCTTTGTTTAGAGAAGGATTAATCTGACCCGATGAGAATACCTCTTCAATCATCTTGAGTAGGGACTCAGCCAATATGCTCCAATTATGTTGGTAGAAACTAGGATTCAGACCATCCGAGCCTGCAGTCTTATGTGTCCCGAAT
>JAOYMZ010049639.1:0-14160 GCA_025802335.1 Pinguicula primuliflora | reverse complement strand
TCCTTATACATTGAATTGCATATGTACATGGTTAGTTTCGGTTCCGGCGACTCCGTCGCCGGAATTTTCTAAAATCCTATTTAGGACTACTTAACCCAAAGGGAAATGTGAACCCTCCTTTGAATGATGATAACGTCGTCGGAACATCACCAAAACTTGAACATATGCAATTTAATGTATAATGATTCTAACTATGTGCCCAATTTCGTCAACGGGCGATCCTAGTGGCGGAAATGACTTGAGGGCAAAAACTGAGGGCGATAGAGCTGTCACCTTAAGTTTGTTATATATAATTAAAATAAAAATTTAAATGATTATTTTTAAGCACTTGCGCAAAATACCACAAATTCTAAAAATAAAAAGAAATAGTAGAAGAAGTACTAGAATAAGTACGAGAAGAAGTACTAGCCCTATTACGCAAAACAGCCTTTTGTAGTTTGTGAACTTTGGGAAGAGATAAAACTCAAAATTATCTCGACGAATTTGTTGTATTAGATGTCTAAAAAAGAAAATATACATCTGAATTGGAAGGTCGGTTTGACCATTATACCAATAAAAATGAAACCACTCTAATGAAATCCCAAACAGCCTTGGTAATATGTAACGGGAATCTCATGCTTTTCGTCACCAAGGGCCAGGGCCCGTCCTCTGTAACAGACCCAAGTATCTTTTGCTGTTTGAAGACCCGTTATTGTAGCAGTTCCCTTGAAAATATCGCTTACAAAAGCTCAGATTACCGCAACTGCCGCCGGTCAGCTGGACTCTACCGGCTTCATCGCTGTTAGCCGGAACAAACCCATAACGAGAAATCTCTGGAAACCCTGTCTGTGTCTATATATATGCAGTATCGATAAAGGGTCCATCTCGCGTGAGAGGAACGGAATTAAAAAAAGGAAGAACCTTTTTGCTCCGTGGTGAAGAAATGGGTGTTGATTATTACGACGTGCTGAAAGTCTCTCGCTATGCAAGTGAGGAGGATCTGAAGAAATCTTACAAGCGTCTGGCGATGAAATGGCATCCGGATAAGAATGTGGTGAACACCGAGGAGGCAGAGGCGAAATTCAAGCAGATAAGCGAGGCGTATGATGTGCTGAGTGACCCACAGAAGAGGCAGATCTACGATATGCACGGGGAAAGGGGGTTGAAGTCCGGTTCGTTTACGCGGCCGAGTTCCAACGGGACGGATGTGGGAGGAGGGAGGGGGTATAAGTATAATCCGAGGAATGCGGAGGATATTTTCGAGGAGTTTTTTGGTGGATTTGAGGGTGGGAATGAGACGAATGCCGGCGGCGGTGATGCTGATGGGGGAGTGAATAAGGCGGCGGCGATGGAGAATAAGTTGCCGTGTACCTTGGAGGAGCTGTACAAGGGGTCGAAGAGAAAGATGAAGATATCAAGAACTGTTCTTGATGCGTACGGGTAGGCGACACATTTGAATTGTTTCACTCTGTTTTTCGATTCGTTCGTTCTGTGAAATTTAATCTAAGATGACGCTATGATTTCTATTAATGGTTATGGCTTTCTATTATAGTGTGGATCAGAATCATGTCGTTGAGAAATGTTTTTGTGTGTTCGTGTGGATAAGCAAATTTCTTACAGATGTTGACTTCTGTAAAATCATGCTATTCATAAAATTTGCATCTTATCTACATCCATAGGTTTATGTCTGTTGTATGCATCTTGTTTCAGATTACTGAACAGTGCAATGCCGATTGGATCTGAATTGTTGGATTTTTCATGTGCATAACTGCAGCGTTAGGTTTAGGAGAAATGTTGGATAGTGTGATGTGCATAACTTCTAGTTGAATTCTTGTTTTCAGTAAGCCTGCTGTGGTTGAAGAGGTATTGGTTATAACCATAAAGCCCGGTTGGAAGAAGGGTACGAAGATCACATTTCCTGAGAAAGGGCACTACACACCAGGCGTTTCACCTGGAGACCTCACCTTTGTTGTTGATGAGAAGCCCCATCCTGTTTTCAAGAGGGATGGTAATGATCTGATCATCAACCAGAAAATCGCCCTACTCGATGCTCTTACAGGCAAGACACTACGCATAACCACACTGGATGGAAGAGATCTCACTATCTCCGTGTCGGATATTATCAAGCCTGGTAAGGAAATGATGATTGAAAATGAAGGCATGCCAATATCGAAAGAACCCGGGAAGAATGGGAACTTGAGGATCAAGTTCGATGTCAAATTCCCTTCGAGGCTCACTGCAGAACAGAAATCAGATCTACGACGGGTACTGGGAAGGACAACCTAGGGAAGAATGGCTTTGCAGGAAATGCCTTAAACTCTAGTTATGGAAGTGCAACCAAATGTATATACTTGTGCAAACTAGAAAGGTTATTGTGCATAGTATAGTAGGAGAAAAACATCCCTGGTTGTTGTTTTCCTTGTTTCAGCAGTTGGGAACATTTAGCTCCAATACTGCAGTTGGGAACCCAAAGGTATGTGTATATCTGGATTCTTTGGAGATGCTTGATTACTTTCTCTCCATTGGTGATAATTGATACTCCAGGAAATGACTGGTTTTCAAATAGACATTATTACCTCATTAAAATTTGGGGCGGCCAGGCCGAAAACGCCACAGCCGACTCGAATACTGGCCAAACATGATTACAATGTAAAGCAATATATGATATAAAGCGATTGGTTGATTCTCTGGTCTTGCAATTGTCTGTAATGGGTGTCAATGTAGAATTGGTAGTAGCTTTAGAATCTGTGCTTCTCAATCTTCTTGTGGAGGTCTTCCTTATTAGCCCCCACAACTTTGTCAACTACCTTCCCTCTCTTTATCAGTACAAAAGTTGGCATTGTCTGCACTCCAAACTCCTCTGCTACATTCTGTCAATTGATTCATTGTTTGCTCATCATCATAAAGAACACTCTAATTTTCGGATCTGGGGTGTGTGCAGTGAGGTAACTTACTACACACTATGCGGTGCCCATGTGGCACTGCGGAATTGGTGGGACGGATGGGCTGGTGTTCAACACAACCTTTGTGTGGGCCTGCAGTGCCACGAGCGCGTGCACTGCACACTATGTAGTGAGGTTCCCCAATTCTCTAGCTCAGCACACAGAAAGCTATGATGAAACAGATCATATTGCACACACACACACACGAGAAAAACAAAAGCTTACCTCCAACTCATCTACATCAAGCTTGATGAACTCAACATCTACGTACTTTTGAGCAAACTCGGCCACCGTTGGCTGGATGATCCCACACGGACCGCACCAAGAAGCAGTGAAGTTGATCACAATCTACAGCACAGAGAAGCAAGCGATTAGAATATTTACATGCAAGCGATTAGAAGATTTACTTACCAGCTTGGAAGTTAGCTTGGAGGCTTCAAAATGGATTTTCCACTTTGATGGTGAGTGGAATGCCACGATCTGGCCCATCTGGGATGATGGTAAGCCACATGGCCCATTTGTGAGTAATCCATAGTTGTCATAAACTGTTGATACATTTGCCCCCATCGTTCTATTGTTCTTCGTGGGATACTTTCTCTCTTGTAGTTGTAGCAATGCTTTATATACTGATCCTGGACGCAGCTTTCCTATATTCCAAAAGTATTGCAGAATATGTTCTTCATAATATCAACCACTGATGAAGATATGGAATGATCATGACGGCACGCAATAAAAACCAAATGATCTTGAATCATTTGTACAGCTTGAAAGTAGTGAGAAACGAATGCCACATTCACAAACAGCTCTATCTTCAGTCAAAGAATCATACTCTGTAACGTACACGCTCCTGGCATCTTGCACGCAGAGAAGTGGAATTCAACAAATTGGCAATGACCACCATACATAATGCGCTTTCCGTACAAAAAGATAGATGTTTCACGATTAGATTCTACTGACAAGATAGATTTCTTCACAAATAGCGGTTCCTCTCCTATAGAAATCTAAACAGAAATCAAACCACTAGAAAGAAATTCATGAGAAGATAGATTTAGCTATGGGGAGAAGGGTGTTGTGAACATGGGGATAGAGCCCTAGGACACCGAATAATTTGTAGTAAATAATACTGAAGATAAATAGGACACACGAATTTATTTTGAAAAATCCTAAACAAATCGGAGAAAAACCACGGGCAGGGATAGAAAAATTCCACTATGAATATAGGAGTTACAATCTCTTTAGACCACTAGAGATACCACTTGTAATCTCTCTAGAGAATAAATGATAAACACTCAAACTCTCTATTTTTTTCTCTAGTATTTCTATATGCAATTAGACTCGGAGATTTTGGGATGATCAAACAAATGAAGGAGGATGTCGGGGAGAAAACACGTGAAAATAGTAGTGTGAACTACTATTTAAAAACACGCGCACCGTCCCACGTTTTCTTCACTGCCGTCCTACTTTTCTTCTCTTTTTTCAAATTGAATAGTGACAACATTTATTGCTTCTTGACATTTCCTTCTCGACACAGGGGTGTGAGGTGAAGTTAACGAGAAGATGACGCTGTGGTGTGGCAGAAGGGCAAGTGTTTGACAACTTTGTGCAATCCCGCTGACACATCAAATCCCGCACTAGGACACTTCATAATATGCGGATGAGTTAGCACACTCTCCATTTACTAGCTATATAACTGTTGAACAGAATTGTAGTAATCTCTACGTACCACAAAAAGAACGATCGAATGACTGAATTTTTTTCGAGTAGATTTTGAGGAACCATCTTCTTATGAAAAACTATAAAATTGCATTATTCAGTAAGAAATAAATATGCAAGATTATCAATAACAATTATGGTAAATTGATGATAGGTGAAAACCAGTGGGGATAAATATATTATTTTTATGGAAATCAATATAACGCACCCTATATTGGCACCGCTCTTGCACCAAAGCACCAGCACGTGATTGATTCCATTTGACAATAATAGTTTTATATTATGCCAACAAAAACAGCACAAAATATTGGTTTCCTATATTATTAATAATTTATATTATATAATTAGTAATGGATATAAAATAATTAGTAATAAATATAAAATTAAAATATGTGATTTAAGGTTTATAATATTAAGTTCGCCGCCGTAATATTAATTTCGAAAAATAGCATTTAATCCTTGGATTTATAGAATAGGGTTTTAGATTTTTACGGCGGCTTAATTTTGAAAAATAGCATTTAGCACTCAAGTTTATAGGATATGGTTTTAGATTTTTACGGGGGTTTCGCCACCGTAATATTAATTTTGAAAAATAGCATTTAGCTCTTAGGTAACATTTAGCCCTTGATTTATAACATAGGGTTTTACGATTTTATGTGATTTTTTAGTATTAAAAAGTATGATTTGTATGAATTTTATATTTTTTTGTATGTTTTTGTGTGTGGGGTGTTTATATTATATTTGTTGTCTTATATTCTTAAAGAACACCGCAGCCGAGATGGTGGAGCGTACAATCATACTTAAAGAATATTTGTATGATTGTACGCTCCACAAGTACGCTCACTTTCTGGGCTAGTTTGTATAATCATTTTTACTATCAATAATACCTATATTTGAAAAAAAAAAAGAGTTGGCCCAGTGGTGGAGGCTTGAGACTTGAGTCTCTAAAGAAGAATGAGGCCTAAGGTTCGATTCTCACTGGGTGCAAACAATTCTTTTAGGCCACGACCGCGGGCCAAAGGCCCGAGACTTACCTGGTCTATGTGGAGGGGTCGCTTTGCATGAATTCCGTGGATTAATTGGACCAAAAAATGGTTCAGAATATAATGGGTAACCAAAAAAACAAAGGTTATACAAAAGAAAATTAGGGTTTAGGGTAATGTAATTTGATTTAAATGTTATTAAAATCCAGATGAATAGGAGAAATATGAAGTATTAAATATTTACGAACAGTACCACTCAATATGAATTATGAAATCAATACAACAATTTTGTGATGAGAATTGTCATTAATAATATGAGTAGTAACGTAGGCCCTGTTTAGTAGATAGGATATAGTGGAATTTTGAAAAATTATCCCACTATATCTTGTGTTTAGTAACCAGGATAGTTTGAGAAAAAAATTTCCAGGTGACCCGTGAAAAAAATGGATTTTGATGGATTAAATTAACTTTCTAAACCTATGAGATTTGGGGGATAATTTGTTTTTTTAGTTAATCCTACACCCTTAAAATTCTATATAAAATTGCGTACTAAACGTCGTATATCTTTTCTCATCCTTCTAAATCTCATCCCACTATATCTGACTCATTCCTGCGTACTAAATGGGTGGCTTTGCTTGATCATTATCACTACTATGCCTTTGTCCCGGTGTCCATTCATATGATAATTTCGGCTTAGCTTATTTTCTACAGACATAAAGTCAGCATACTGTTGTGATTTTGACCTACAGAAGCCGTTAGAGCGCCATTTCTTTAGTGGGCAGCACATCGATTAAATCAGCATGAAGGATACTGCTGATCTTGCTGTGTTTCATGAACGTTGTTCACGCTTCTTATCTCAACTTCCAAGGATACGCTTTCGTTTCTGAATGCTAGAGAAATACTGCCTGAACTGAAGATCAAATTTAGAAGAAGCTGTTTTCCCAACTACAGAAACATATTGTTTTGTTGTATACTTTTTTTGGTCTTTACAGATAAGGTAAATGAGATATCAGAATCTATATGATCATATGCTATAAGATGAAGATAGTGATCATTTAGTATATCTCTTTTGCTCAGTGGTATTTCCTAGTTTCTGCGAATTTTGAGTGGATTTGATATCCTAAAAGTTAAATTTTAGAGAATGGAATGATGATGTGTGGATGTAAAAAAATAAAATAATTATTAATAGGGATAATTTGGTGTAAATGAACAACAAGTACAAAAATATATCATATATAATTTGAGTTTTAAATCAGTCTAAGTGAACAACAAATCGGATTCTAATCTAATATATGGACATAATCCTAACTATCATAGTGAACACTACCTGATTGATAGTGTACCACAAATTAGTCTTGTGATTCGAATTGGTCTAGAAGAATGCTATTTTATTTGGTTCGTGGAGTTGGGCCGACCATTTATTCCACATGCAAATTTGAATAAATTTTTGATAAAATATATTAACCCACACATAACCCATGAACTAACCATCAAAAAGTTGATCGAATTGAACTAATTTGTGACCAAGGATTTTCTCCATATGAAAATTTGAATAGGGGATGTCACCCTAGTTGCAATATATCTTATACAAAATAAAGCATAACCAATGTAATTATTTTAACCCTCCAAATGCGATATATATAAAGTGTTTAATATGTATTAAACTGACTGTAGGATGATGAACACGGGGTTCCTTATGAACATTTGATGATGGAATGGGGAGAAGAATTGAATTGATATCAGTAATGGCAAAGTAGCACCGGAATCTAGGTATGAGAAGTATTGCTCATAGAAGACAAACATGGCGAGAAACGATGACCTTCTAATGCTCAAGGTCGTAAACTTTATATGCCTTGGTGACTTGTGAGTATTCTACAAAAATGCAACGAAAAGTACAAAGATTTAGATTAAGAATGTGTGGGAATTGTGTTGGTGGCATAGCATAGCAACCAAAAATCTTGAGTGATATTAAGATCTTGAGTGATATTAATAAGATCTTCCTGCAGTTACTCTCCATTGGAAAACTATGTATCAAATAAGCTGGTGTGATTTGTGAGTATAGCTTCGAACCAAAATCACGTAGGTACAGTAGGGTATATTATATGACCAATGTCACGTGATGTGATAGTGTTATGACAAATTCATAACCATGATCAATTCTAAAAATCTTAACACAGATCTGAAATTGATTTTGAATCATGCCTAATAACTGTTCAAGGAAAGAACATACTTTGTGAGTTGTTTCATCAAGTATATCCAAGATCCTTGATTAAAACCACTCTTCTAGAGTGCGGTCGCCTCTATCTAAAATAACTCTTCTACCGCGCGGCTGCATTGGCGGCCGCACACTCAAACCTGCCCTGCTTTTGAGCGGGGGAGTTGTGCTGTGCGGCCACCTATTTTTTTATATTTCTTTTCAAAAAATATCCAGTTTGCCCAAGCGGCTGCCTTGACGGCCTGGGCGCTGAGCAGCACAAAAATGTCCCTGAACCACCAGGCACTTTCTCGAAATCATCCAATAAGGTGAGAAAATATAATGCACCATTTAAAGATGGAATCACATAGGGAATTAAAGCCTAAGTTGTTTACTCTTGTGGTTAGCATTACAGGGAAGATCAGATTCTTGTTTACTGGTAGCAAAACATAGTTTTGTCAATACATTGTATGATGTGTGGCCAAGTTGTGCATGCAACAAAGAAGGAAGAATTATATATCGTTGGACTGCAGAAGCTTTTTTTTAATATAAGGGAAGCTACAAAGTTGGGAACAACAGAATATAAACAAAAAAACATAAGAAAACTAGGTTCATGGCGGTTGGAACGCATAAACAGTTGGATCAACTAGGAGTGCCGCATTCGACCTTGAAGAGTCCACCACTACCCCGCTCGAGCTTTGAAACATGTGCACCTGGTCCCCCTCTGCCGCAGGGGTCATCATCAAATGGTGACACTCTACAGGAGTCGCCTCCTGAATAGCCAAGGTGGTAGTCGCTAGAGAACAAGATAATACCGGTAACTGGGTCCTGGTAGCCAAACCGCTCGTCTGGTATAGAACTCCAACATAGTTGTTGGCAAGCATACTCTTAGCCAAGTCATCAACCTCCTAGAGTTGGGTTCGAGGACAGTGTCGCATAACCGTGGAGAAAGTCTTGCATGCCTCCCGTATCATCCGAATTAGCCGGAGATTATGTAAGTCCGAATCCTTCCCCTAAATAGCCAACACTGCATTCTGACAGTCACTAAATATATGCACTCGTTCTAACTGCAAGATCTGAATGAGGAAAATTCCATAGGCAATTGCCCAAAGCTCCGCCATCAAGCTCGAGCACGAACCAATACGGCCTGAGAAGCTGGCGATCTGCACACCCTCACGGCTCCACAGGATGCCGCCACACGAAGCTCTGTCGCCACTTCGACAGGAAACCCCGTACACCTGGAGTGAGAATCCCCAATTTGGGTCGGAACTGCCTGCACAATATTCAACAAAGGGGTCAGGTAGCCTATCAATAACCTGGCATCTGCTCTTTACCTATGAAGCATGGTAGATGAAGAAACTATTCAGCGCGTACACCATAGCCCTGATAGGGTCCTGAGCTCTTTTCCTGCGACCGGCTGATTCGGGAAGATCTTGAGATTCCACGCATTCCAAATCTTCCAGCAAGTCGTCGCAAACAAGACCTGCCAATCTGTAGAAAAGCCAGAAGTAGATAGATTTAGTGCTACCTAATCTTGATGATGAACAGGATCAAAAAAGGCCCTTGAAGGATTAAGCACCCTCCAAATTTCCCGGTTACAAGGACAGTCACGAAGGGAATGGATGATTGTCTCAGAGGATGAACATATATAACACGCATTAGATGAGGCAATTCCCCTCCGATGGCGCTCATGGTTTGTCCAAAGAGCATTATGCATCAGCTTCTAGAGAAATATCTTAATGTTTTCTGGAAGGTGTAGATGCCAAAGACACCTCTAGAACGGATCCACCGGAAGGCCAGAATGTTGCCTTATGATCTCCCTTGCCGAGGAAAATCTCCCAGTTGGGGAGTGTCTCCAAATAGCTTGGTCCTGCTCATCTCCCCCCGACGACGGTAATACATTAAGTAATTGTTCAATCACAGCAGATGGAAGTAGCACCTGTAACCTCTGTATATCCCACTGTCCTATAGGATCTAAAAAAGAGTTGACAGTACGAGAAAGCTCAGAGTTCGGAATAGGGATCAATGCATATGAGATTAAGGGGACAAAAAAGGATGTCAGATATCCATTCAAAAACGGATCTGGCAACCATTAACAAGTAACCAAGTAGCATGATCACCAATAGAGGCAAGCAAACTGGAAAGTTGCTGCCAAAGATGAGAACCACCTTGCGGAAGATTAGAAGAGAATCAGGCAGCATTTCCTCCATATTTAGCCCTAAACAGGGCTATCCATAATTTATCCTACCCATAATATAGCTCCCACATCAACTTAAGCATAGTAATCTGATTAGTCTATGGCATTAATTAAACCAAGGCCCCCTTGCACTTTTGGGAGGCATACATTCTCCCAGGGTCTAGAGTGAGACTCCCTTGGGATTCTGCCATGGATAATGGGCACCCCAAGATAAATACCAAGGTCATAAACCCTCTTAATACCCAACACCTCCTCGACTGCGGCCGCAGTGGCTTCATTAGTAGCAACCGGGGTCTAGAACATTGACTTATTGGTATTAACCGTCTGACCCGACGAGGTTGAGAAGAGGTCAAGAGTAGCTCGAATAATTTTGGCCTGATGAATAGAACATTCAGCAAAAAGGATGAGGTCATTCGCAAATAGCAGGTGCGAGAGTGGCCATTTACTCCAACCAAATGTAAGTGGTTTCCACAGCTCAGCCTCCATAGCCACTTGAATAGTTTGAGACAATCTCTCCATACACAAAATTAACAGGAGCGGGGAGCCAGGTAACCATTAACACCTTAAGTGGCTCCCACACTCTCATGAGCAATCGCGCCTTGCGGAGGCTGAGACAACCCCGACGATCGAAAATTCGCCACCAGATGCCTATATAACCCACAGGAGATGCAGACAGTGTTTAGATGCCTATATAACCTACGGGAGATGCAGACAGTGTTCAAATCCTCATAGCATACTTTATACTCACGGCCTTGAACCAAAATACTCGGCACCAGCGGTTTAGTAAAATCCAGCCTTACAGCGATCCAAGCAAATTGTGCCCTATTCGCTTGGATAGTATATGGATCAGCCTTGAGGTATGATCCTATCGATCTGGAAACTTCCCAGAGAATATCATTTTGAAAATATTGCGGTGGTAAATTAGGAATCCATGAAGCAACAGAATCCATATGATCCTCCTGGGTGTCAAACAATGGATGCCAAGAATGAATACTGAGACTATGTCCCACGATGGAATAAGGGCCACCTAATAGAACTTTGAGATAGTCATCCTCATAATCCAATTTAACCAGAAAATAGCCTCTTTCCATATCAAGAAGATGGAGATTTCCCCGTGGTTGCCACAAGAAAATCAACTTTTGATAGAGAAACTTAAAGCTCGTGACCTGCTTGAGCGGTTTGGTATAGACCATATAGACCATATTTTGGCTAATCTCATTGATGATTTTTGCAAAAAAATTGATGCACGGTTTGCCATCGACCAGGGAGTGTTGAACATCCTCCTCGGATACAGTGATCAAAATCTACGCGAATGGGCTCTGGTCCCCCTTATCCCGGGACAACGATGGCGCTAAGGCCTCCTTAAAAGATTTAATGCCAGAAGGGGGAACCGCAGCAACATAGGAGCCTTGGGCCATTTCCATAGCAGAGGCTTGATGCAGTATACCAGTTAGCGAGACCGTCATTGCTGTCACATCTACCGTGGCCCCAGGGCCCAGTGCAGGGAGTTCGCCCTCCATAACGGAGTTCGAATTGCCGCCAAAAGATGAATTCGTGATTTGTCCGTTGTGGTGAAGCGAAGAGGCCACATCAGGAATTTTTGGGACCCCGGTCTCTGAAGCTGTCGTATTTTGGATTTTAGGAACCACAGCTTTCGTGTGGAGGTGGAATTCCCTCCGGTGAGGTCATGTCCACATCCTCCATGAGGATGATCGGACGGCCGAGCAGTGCAACGATAGAAATTGGAAAAGAGACGTTAGAGAGAAAAATCGCAAGTTGAATTCAGTCGGTGAATAAGTACTGCAGAAGCTTTCTGATAAGGTGAATGACACGAAAGGATGGAAAAAGAACCTAGAGTTCTCTTAACTCTTTTCCCAACTCTAAGTTTGTAGGTATGCAGAGGAGACGAGAGAAAAGAATGTAGGTCAACAATAGATTTGGTAAAACAAGGAAATTCAATGCAGATTAAACGTATCGTATATATGCTCCAATGCCATATACAAACTTGAGTTTTTGTAAATAGCACATTAACTATACAACTAATCGAAAAAAGCATAGTTGGTTCGAAATCTTGTGAATGGAACTTGTTTTTTTTGTTTTTTTGCCCCGAAAGGAATACGTTTATTAATAATGGTTATAAATATTACATGATTTGCCAACTAAAGCTAAGAAAAAAGTTTTAAACGAAAAAACTAGTAATGCTCTACCCATTAATGAACCTACAAAGAAATCAACGGAAAATCCTAGATTTAAATTATATGCGGGTACCTCCGATCCATTCGAGTCACTGGGTGAAGAGGGTAAACTGTTATGTCTCCTAAAAATATTTTCCGGCAAACTTCCGGGAAAAGAGAGAAATCCAAAAAAGTAAAGAGTATAGCACCCGGTTTGTCTCTTTTTACAATAAAGTGCGTGCATGCCTACCCATTTATATACCCCCAGACCCATATTACTCGATGTTTGACTTAATATCTTGTAACCTGATCACTCACTGCCAACTTCCAGAACTGCCCTTGTTCCCCAAGTATGCTCCTGTGTCGAGCTTGCTTCGTCTGTAGGTCTTTGATTGTCCTGTATGTGTTGCCCCATCATGGTGTTGCAATGCTAGATCATCACTCTGCCTCCGAACACCACTGATCATAGACAGAACCTGATGCACAAAGGTAGATGTTAATAAAGGAACACAAACAATACCACTTACTGCACTTCAATCCCAGGAACGAGCCTCTATCTCGGATTGTCTGCAGCTAGTAGTGATAAGCGTAGCTCTTGCAAGATTTGTCTTTCCCGAAATCATGCAGGGCTCTTGAACTTTGCAGTCCCCAACACTTCCTGGATATGTGAGGTTGCCTCCCCAATCACCTGGAAATCTGAAACTCCTCAAACCTGTAGCAGCGTCTGCATTTCCAGATCTCCCAACAGATAATCTCAGGGATTAGCCTAAACATAAAAGAAAAGACTATACCACTTTTAATCAAACTCCACCTTCTAAATCTATCAGATAACTCTAGGCTTGAAACCTTGATTCCTATCCTTAGATGAAAGTAATCCATACTTCCTCTGCTAGCTGACTAGCAGAGAAAAGGTGATTCACAGACTCTTCCTGAGGACGGCTAGGGAAACAACAACATTTAGAAATTAAGGAGATGCCTTTCTTCTGAATGTACACATCCACTGGGACTATGTCATAGAGAATTCTCTAGGTGTGAAAGCTAATCTTGCCTGAGATATTAATATCCCAGAGCAACTGAAACATGTTTTGCCTTGAGCTCCTATGTCTGATCAAGGACCAAGCTGAGCTATTGGAAAATAGACCATTTGTCTCCACCTTCCACTTCGGAAGATCCTTCCTTGACCCTAAGTTTGTCTCTAGAATCTGGCTCCTAATCTGGGCTTGGGATGGAAGAAGTGATGAGAGGGCCTCTACATCCCAAGAAGAATCCACAATCAGATCACGAACCAGCATGTTTTGAGTCCCAACTTCTAAGTAGTGACCTAATAGTGCCCCCACCCACTTGTCCCGCCATACACTAACCAATACATCTCCTAACCTCAATCTTGTATTTTTTACCAGTATATCTCTCACTGAGATTAATCTTTTCCGGTGGGAAGTTTGAGACACAGGCCCTGCTTTCGTAGGAACCACTCTGGAACTGTATTTATTGTTCATAAACAGTGCCCGGAGTGAGCTTTGGTCCCCAAACTTCCATCATAACTCCAAACTAAACACAGTGACCCAATCCTTCAACCTTCTAATCCATAGTCCCCTTTCCTGTGTAGGGAGAAAAATCTGCTGCCAACTCTTCCAATGGAATTTTTTCTTACCATCCTCCCATTCCTGCAAAAAAATCAGCCATGATTCATTTCAAGATGCTAAAAACATGGACACTAGGCTACATTGCCATTAAGATGTAGCCTGGGAGACTAGAGAGGACATGTCTGATTAGGATAACCTTCTAATCCCTAGTCTCCTTTCCTGTGTAGGGAGAGAAATCTTCTGCCAACTCTTCTAATGGAATTTTTCTTACCATCCTCCCATCCCCTCAAAAAATCAGCCATGATTCATTCCAAGATGCTAAAAACATGGACACTAGGCTGCATTGCCATTAAGATGTAGCCTGGGAGACTAGAGAGGACATGTCTGATTAGGAT
>JAOYMZ010049628.1:0-14160 GCA_025802335.1 Pinguicula primuliflora | reverse complement strand
GAAGGTATTAAGAAGGTTTAGTATTTTATTTCTTTTCTTCCTTTTCTTTTAATGCCTTTTAAGTAAAAAACAATAAAGTAAATCAAAAATAAAATATAAAATTACATTTCGAAATAAGATTTTCGTGGAGGTTATTTGACCAATTATTCCCCATAAAAGGGGTAGATTTTGATGGGAATTACTAGTGTTATGCACTTAAAAGTTGTGGGCATGTGTTGAGCGCAAAGGTTTTTAAGATGGTGAAATCTTCCGCCTGTTTGTTTTGTCATATAGAATTGGCAGAGTGATAAGATTGTCACCAATGGAAATAAAGAGGAGTTTAAGGAATTGTGGGAAAAGTTAATGGAAGAGAAGGCAAAAGTAAAGACAACAACAGGAATGTGAATAAGGTGTGTAATGGGGATCTCAACAGAGAGGAGGTGGGACAATTGACTGAAAGAAAACACGGAATTCAGGTAGATGCAACTAGAAGTAATGCTAATGGATCAAATAAAATGTTCAAGGCATCTGATATGGCTCCTGCACATGCTACCAAGGAGGTGTATGCTTCGATTTTCACTTCTTCAAAGAAGTCAGATGTCAAGGAGATAAGAAGTTGCAGCAACAACAAAGGGAGGAAGAATGAGATAGCCAATGGAGGGGCTATTAATGGCACAGGAGATACTGTCGTCAAGGAGATAAGAAGTTGCAACAGCAACAAAGGGTGAATGGTCACTGACCATTGTCAACAAGATGAAATCCCACGGAGAAAGATGGAAGAGATCGTGGTTGTTGAGAAAATTTATGGCTTGGAAGAAAGTGTGATGGTGCACGAGCAACACATCAGCAAACATGAGCATGACAAATTGACCTGCAAATCTGTTTTGTTCAAGAAACAATGATGGGAGAGGAGTGTTTCGTCGTGGAGACGGAGATGAGCAGATGCAGCAACATTAGTGAGCACAAAAGGGGCACTAGTTAAAGGAAAAGTTTTTTCCTGCCAAAAAAGTTCTCTCGGGCACAAAAACCGATCATCTTCTCCGACCACTTTTCGGCCGGAATCTCACCGGAAAAACAACAAATCTCGTAACAGAACATTGTAAACATGGAAAGGCCGTGGAATCTTTTGCCACTCCGAGTGAGCTCGTTTGGCAAGAAACTGAATTCACAAGGGTTTCTTACAATATAGCAGTCGGAAAACGGAACAGTGCAGGAATGGCCGAATAGTTGTCCTTCTTTGTTGGAAGTTACTACAAAATCAAGATGAATCAACTTGGAAGATAATGCTGGATAACAAATATGGAGATTTCTATCGAACTTTACTATTTGAGAGTACTATACAGAATATCCACAATGTTTCTGGCTGGTGGAGAATGCTGATTGAACTGATAAGATCTGAAGAATGGTTCTGTAAAGCAGTTCTAAAATTGTGAGAGATGGCCAAGACACTTACTTTTGGGAGGACAAATGGTGTGCAGATTACAGAATATGTGATCTATACCCCACTCTATACTATGTTGCAACTGATAAATACACACTGATAGCAAATAAGCAGTCTACTAATGAGTTGGGACAGATGATTTGGCTACGGCAGTGGAGCAGAATACTGATCCATACAGAACAAGTTCTATGTGATGAAATCCAGGTTTCTATCGCAGCATACACACCTAGAACGGAGGGAGGAGATCACTGGACATGGAAACCTAGCCAGACAGGAAGCTATACTGTAAGCACAGCATACAAAGAAATCAGAAATACCTCCAGTGCGGTGGATACAACAAATGCGCATCTTGGACTGTTGTAGCAAATAGTGGCTCCGCTGAAAGAAATTGCCTTCACTTGGAGAATGATGCAAGACTAAATCCCTACATTGGACAACCTATACATCAGAGGTGTGAACTTGATCGATTTGGAACGTACACAATGCAGACTAGCAAATGAATATGTGGGCCATTTATTCTACCAATGCCCAGAAACAAATATAATTTGGCAGAAGCTAAACACCTGGATTGGAGGAACCAAATTGATCCATCACCTAGATCCATGACCGAGCTTCGTGCAACATATGCAGTAGGTATCCAACCAGAGAGATCGAAAATTGTGGAACACATTCTGGATTCCGACATCTTGGCAGATTTGGCTAGCCAGAAACCGGTTGATCTTTGAAGGTATCCCTACAGTCCCACAAGATATTGTTGACCAAATCAAACGAAGAACATATGAGATCATGAAATCCAATGGAAAAACCCACGGGTATACATACCTGGACTGGGAAAGATTCCCAAAGGAAGTGCTGAAAATCCAAGTTCACCAGCAAAACACAACTTGAGAAGCAATCGATACATCCAGGCGGACGAACTGGTAGACGACGAATTCAAGGAGTTGAATTCAAAATCTTCGAGTTTTGAAGTGAGGAAACTGCAAATAGATTTTGGGGCTCAATTGTGAGCTTTGTAAATATTTTGGACTCATTTATAAAATTTTAAAAGTTGCTTTGCGAAAAAAAAACTCGGTGTTCCCACAAGATAAATGTAAGGTATGATGATTTTCTTAAACGTAATTAATTTTTGAATGTTTAATATTTGGTTAATGTAAGGTATGATAAATTTCCAAACCTAATTGATTTTTAATTATATATTAATTGATTGGTTTTCGTCATAAAAATTAATTTCGGGTCTGGTAGAGTCGGTGCCACCTATCTAACGGACCGACCCAAGAAGATAATTTCATCTCACTTTATAAATGGAAGGAAATTAAATTGTTTGGCGAATTTGGCTTAACCGAAACTTGGCCCATAAAATTTAATTCGTACTTTTGATCTCACCCCAATCGGCCCTCAAAATTTTGCATGAGGATGAGATCGCGTGAATCATCCTCCCCGTACGGCCAAGGGGCAAAATGGAGAATCTAGGGCTGGACGGAGGAACGTGGGACGTAGGCGGCGGATCTGAGAAGGAGGACGGGCGAAATCCAGAGTAGGTGGTCGCTACCTGACTGGACGATCGGAGGCGAGAACTCAGCCGGAGCTAACTCCTCTCACCGCACGAGTTGCGGCGTAGAGGAGGTAGCACCCATGGAGACGACCCTTCTGGAAAGAGCACTGTCCGGTTCTCAAGTCCGAGGAGCCTCTAGTGGGTTTTGTTTGGGTTTCAGGGTCAGGGGCGGATGCACGTTTGCCTCGCCATAAATTGAAACTAGTCCAATCTATGTTATCGATGTGTCGATCCATTGCTTCAAACCCACACGCTTTGGTAAATAACGATGGTTGTCAGGCTTTCTAACTTACATATTAGGGTTCTAGAGCGCTTTATTAAGTAAGATTTTTTGGCAGACTTCTTCAAATATTTAAATTAGATTACTATATGTATATGATGCGTTCAAATAATGGTGGAGCACTTATTTTACATCTTAATAAATATTGGAGATCTTTCAAAGAGATGGTCTAGCAGAAATATCATACAACTTCTTTGGTTTATCGTCTTCTTGAGTTGGTACTAAGTTTGTCATTCGGCACAGCTACTTTTGAGAGATTTTTCTCGACGATGAAGTTAGTCAAAAGTTATTTTCGGAACAAGATGACAAATGATTTTTTTACAGATAGCATGGTATGCTATATTGAGAAAGATATTTTAAGTATAGATAATGAAGACAGTTTGCAAAGGTTTCAAAAAAATGGCGAGTAGAAGATTTCAACTACTGCCGATCGAACAATTGCACAAAAAATATTATATATCGTGTACATGTAAAAATTAAAATTCGCTATATTTTTAAATATTATTTACGTACTATGTTAGCTCAATTTTTTGTAACTTTTAGATGAACACCCCAATCTTAAAATCCTATATCCGCTCTTGCACGCAAGTTGTATAGAGCGACTTCACGACACTTTTGCATAGCAAATTATTGAAGAAAGCGACTCTGAGCTATAAATAAGGCCTTATAATGTTTTAATTTTTTTTTCTTGTAAAACTTGGTCAGGCATTAGGGTTCACTCACGAGCGGAACTATTCATCGACGGGTTCGGGCGTTCGCCTGGACCGATTTTCGCAAGTCCAATGAATTTTCTAGGCCCGTCCGAGATGAAAAAAATATTTCTAAACCCAATCCGGGATAAAACAATTTCCTAGGTTCGCCCTTGGGTTCACTCACTTCCATTTTCCTTGGGATTATTCATACATATCCTAGCTCAGACAACAACCAATCACATCTCTTATATTTTCTGTTAGGCCAATTATAAGAGGACACATGTCTTTTTTTTCCCTTTGTTTTGTGTGCCGTTTTTTGTGTCTTGAAGCGTGTTTTTTTTGCTTTTTTATTGTTTTCTTTTCTGTTTTTTTGTCATCTCTCTTCTTCGTTCTCATTTTCGGTGTATTCGACGCATCGTTTATCGTTTATCGTTTATCGAAATGAAGGTCGTCATAATTAACAGTGGTGTCGTGCGCTTTCATATGACATGCGACTTCATATAGTTTCGATGTATTTATAATTTAATTATTTTTCTTTTTTTAAAAAAAAATCCCCCAACGGCGTATACGATTACACGCGAGCTGCATTTTCTATAAGTATTTTTGTGCTTGCCGTGAGCTTAGGACACGAACATATACTAATTATGGTAAAAGAAGCAAGTTTGATGTCACACTATTCTCATTTTTTAGATTTTCCTTTCATGGGAGGTTTGACCGAATTTTTTTTAAAGAGAATACCAAAACTAGTTTTTTTTCTTACAATTAAATCCAATTTTTAAACACTAATAAAGGATTTCAAAGTGTATTTCACTCGAATTTTTTGACGTAACTATACCCATTAACAATGGTCCAATGTGATGGACCATGATTAATAATTGTAACTGTATACAAGGATAAAATGATATAAATATATTTTGTTTATAAAATTTTCGATTACCCACCCCCACCCCCCAAAAAAAGGTCCAACATTATGTTGACCCTTAACCACATGTAGTTTATATTTCCACTTATGTGGAATGGAATCTCTTGAAACTTGAAAACTTACGTCTACACCACTTTCAAAGTCCTAGTCAGGAGTGACTACACTACTGTCTCCGTACATAACAAGTCGCTGGTTGATTATGAGATGGAAGACTTCTGCACCAAATTAATGAACAAAATTGGACTTCGGGTGTCGGTTTAGAACCAAAGGGTATGAAATGGTAATGAAAATCGTTGATCCTAACTACACCATTTAAATCATCGCATATTCCTCCTACTAATAGCTTCATTAAGAAGAAGCATATGTCGCGTTATTCTATTTGTAACCAAACACATTTTTAAGGCAAAAGGCACACATTTTGTATAGGAGCAGATTTTTTGTCCGGCAACCCAGTATTGCCGAACAATTGGGAGCAATTACCAGTTGGTATAAAGGTTATGTTTAGTGAATTTGTTTTTTAAATAATTTAAAATGTTTATTTTCCAATTTAGGTTAATTCTAATTTTCACTTTCTAGTTATGTAGTAGAAGTAACATACCCCATTTCTGTTGTTTTTTCCGTACCTTGAACTGTTTACATTTTCCTATATATATTAAGAGAAATGTTAGGTTTATCAAATAAATAATTGCAAAATTTTATAAACATCGTTTTGAAGGTTTACGAAATTCTTTGAGACTACAAATCTATATAGTTATGTGATTTACTTTTATTTGGTAAACCTATCATTTCTCATATATTACCTACTCATCAAAAAATTAGGTTCTTATTTTTTTTAATAATTATTTTCTCCTTCAATGCACACTTGGGAGACATTCGCAAAAGTAAACTTATGAGAAATTTATTTTTAAAAGTAAACTTAAAAAAGAATTGCAAATATAACCTTCATATTTAAAAATAAATCAAAAATCGAATATATTTTAGTTTACGTACTAAACGGTTACTACTAAACAACCAGCTAACTTAACCATACTCATTCCCGCCAAATACATTTACGACCGTACGGAACACGCTGATCGGAAAACTGAAAAACTGCATTTTTTTGATTTCATTTTTCCAATTTTTCACCCTTCCTGGTTCAACGAGTAATGACTGGTCTGAAAACGTATTCAGAGAGAAAAAAAGAGAGATCATCGACGGGCCCAGCATGAAAAAGGTGCATTTTAAGCTGATTTATTTGTTGAAGGTGCGTTTGACTCCGAGTTCTAGCTGATTTATAGCACCACCGTTACAATCGAGAGATGGATCATGCGCTTTCTTGTGATATTTACACTTCCGTATGGTATTTACAGTTGGATCACTTCATTACGTCATAAGAATGAGAGCGTGAAAGTGAACGGATAGTTTCGTGTCTCACACGACTACTCATTATTCACTCATTCGGTCTTAACACGACCAATGTCGTCGTGATACCCGACTCTATGATGTTGACATAGCAATTGGCGTATTTTGTGGAAACAAGCTAGCATATTTTTCTGATCTCTTCCTCATCAGATAGAGGATTTTCTCAATGATCTGAGATATAGAATGAAAAGGAAGAAATTGGTTAAAGAAATGCTCAATTTGAACCAAATGCATTTATTAAACCTTACTATTGCCTCCAGCCACACATCAGTCCCCAAAAGAGCTCGGAAGTCTACCTTTGATACACAAACATGGCCACCCCGAATATATTCCGGCTTTCTGTGCCCGTCCTCCATATTCATCCACATAAAGAGATTATCCAGTGTTTTTTCATCTCTTCTTCGAACGTCGGCTGGGATCGTATGACTTATTCCTCTTAGAAACTCGTCTAACAATCATATCTTCGTGCTCATTTGGCATAGGCCTCCATTTTTTCTTGCAACTACTTATTTTTTCTCGTTGTTCTTTTTTAGAAGCAACATCTTCAGTGAAAATTTCATCATCGTAAACGGGGAACTTGTTTTAGACCATAGATGACCTTATGCACTGTTGGTAGATTATTATTAAGGTCTGTTTGGTCATTTTCGGGTATTGTATAAGTATCAATTTTATCATTTACGAAAACACTTTTGCCCAATTCAATTTGGTATCGGAGCCCTAATTCCACCACAAAACACCTAAAATCTCTGCTCCATTCCCGCCACCACTGTCGCCGGCCGACCACCCCATCTCTCCACTGCGCGACCGCTCCTCCCTCTCTACTGCACGACCACGCACGCAGAGCCCAGCACCGCGAGACCGCATCTCTGGTTGCACGACCTCGTGACCGACGCTCCACCGATCGACCCGAGCAATGTTCCATCCAATTTTCCGGTTGGGTCGCCTGATTTTCAATTGGTGGTCTTACTTTTCCAGATCTAGATTTTTTTTAATTGGCAAATCTGGTTTTTTGACTGATTTCAATTGGACAATTTTTTTTTGAATTGGCAGCACTTAGTGCACTGCTTTTCGTTTTTTCGCTGATTGGTGATGGGTGTTACGAGATATTGCATTGTAGATTGATTTGTGGGTTGGATTGGATGTGTTTTATGGAGTATCGATTGGAGGTTTGTAATGTTTTTGTGAATTGTTGATTGGCGATTGGGAGTTTTGTGGATTGGCGATTTGGAGTTTAGTGGATTGTCGATTGGTGATTGAGAATTGTGGTGACTTGTGGTTTGTTTATTGTTTATTGGTGATTGGATTGGATTGTTTTGTGGATTTGTTGAAATATGACCGAAACTTAAGAGTTAGAAGCCTTGAGCAAGTTAGATCCGGAAGTTTTGAAGATGTTGCTCGGACTCATGAAGCACGCTAGTAGTTCCAGAAGTTCTTCTGAGATGCAAGTTAAGCTAGATCCCCCGCCTATAGATTTGAAGCATGATGACTCAACGACTTATTTCAGTTGAGCACGTCGTGTCGAGGCTACCTTGTTGGGAAAGAAGCTCGACGCGTACTTGATAGATTCTTCTATTTATGCAACTGATAGTTGGAAATCTCATGAATGCACAGATGCCACACTGTTTGTTTGGTTACTGGACTCGATGGTATCATCTGTTGCCTTGAGTGTGGATGGTATTGCCTTAGTGAAGGATATCTGAGCTAAGTTGAAGAAGACCTATGCTGAGGTCGATAATCATATGCAGGAATTTGAGATTTGATGTGATATTCAGACATTGGTTCAGGGTGATCGTACTGTGCAGGAGTATGCTATCGAGCTTGAGCGTTTGTGGACACATCTTTATCATTTCTCTCAGCCCAGTTGTAGTGATCCCATTTGTACGAGCAGACAAGATACGATCGACTCCCAGACTATGAAATTTTTGAGTGACTTGAACCCTATTTTTGATCAGTGGCGAGCAGTTCTATTGTCCCAGCTAGTTATTCCACCTCTTGATGAGGCTATTGCAGCTATCATGCAGAAGAAGAGTAGTATGCGGTTGCATTCTAGTTCTGTGGTACCTGTTCCTTCTGATCCTCGTTCTGCTCTTGTCGTATCTTCGACAGGCCGACAGGGGGAGACTTGTTATCGTTTCAACTGTGATAGACTAGGCTATGTCCTAAGCCACCTCGAGTTCGTGAGACGTGGTGATGCGGTCAGTATGGAGGTCAAAGTCATGGAGGTCAGTTTGGTGGTCGTAATGATAGAGGAGGTCGTGGTGCTCGAAGAGGTTTTTGTGTGAATCTGACAGTTGCTAATTAGCAGAGTGCGATCACTGGATTACCTGAGGCATAGCATGCAGCATGGGATGATGTCAGCTGGCAACAGCCGCATACTGGAGGGAATCTTGCCCCTCATGGCACGGGTAATTGTGGATATCATGCTAATGCATTGCCTTTTGGTTCCTCTTCACTCACTCCTAGCTGCATAGTTGATTCGGGGGCCTCTCTCATGTGACTGATACTTCTAGTGAATTTTCTTCATATACTCGATTATAAGTACCAAAGAGCATCCATGCTATTGATAGAACTGCTCAACCTGTGGTTGGTAAGGGTACAGTGAGGTACACTGATTTTTTGACTCTATCGGATATTCATGCTCCCTCCATTCTGGTGAATCTTTTATCTATCAAGGCTATTATTCTACAACTGAACTGTGTTGTCTTTTTTGATATTCCTAAGATGATCTTCTGGGAGAAGGGGATGAGACGTTGTCTGTGGGTTGGGACATGGCATAAAGGCTTGTGGTATCTGGATCTTGACGGCATAGACTCCGCTCTATCGTTCATTGTTGCTGGTTGTTCTGTAGAGGACTTGCTGATGCTTCACCGTATGCAGCTTGGTCATCCTTCGTTTAGTATTTTGAGTTGCTTGTACCTATCCCTGTCTGGGCAAGCGAATAAAGGAAAAATGATATGTGATGTCTGTGAGTTTGGCAAACATACAAGGAGCTCTTATGCTAGTACTGGTAGTAGAAGCTCATCTATTTTTGATGTGATATATTCTGATGTCTAGGGACCCTGCCCCACAGTTGCTGTGAATGATTTTAAGTATTTTGTATCCTTTATTGACTGTTGCTCTCGTGTGACATGGCTTTATCTGGTGCAGGCTTGAAAATTTTGCGCTCTGATAATGCTACCAAGTATACTAATCTTAATTTTGATGAGTATATGTCCTCTCACGATATCATTCATCATTCTACATGCTCATACACATCAGAACAGAATGAGGTGACTGAACGGAAGAACTATCATCTTCTTGAGGTTGGCCAGAGCATGATGGTTTCAATGAATGTCCCTAAGTACTTATGAGGACAGGCTCTTTTGACTGCTTTTTGGTTGACTAACCGGATGCCTTCTCGTGTGTTATACTGAAAGTCTCCCTTTGAGGTGCTGACTTGTCAAAGGGGAGAGCTCCTTCCATTATGGATTTTTTATTGTGTTTGTTTTGTGTAAGATTGCCGCCCATCTGTTGGTAAGTTGGATTCTCGGGCACTAAAATGTGTATTTGTGGGATATGCTGGGACTCAAAAGGGATATGTTTGTTAGAGCCCTGTCGAGAAGTGACTATTTGTGAGTATGGATGTTACATTCCGGAAGCATGAGCCTTATTTTACTGAGATTGCTTCTCCTTTATGTGAGTTATCGAATGTGCGGTGTAGAGTGGAGAGTGGTACTAGAGATGGAGGTTTGAGTAGTAGGACAAGGTCTGAGAGTGTTGTGAGTGTGGGCCTTATCCCCTATCCTATTGTGCTGGTTGGAGTTGATGAACCTGAGAGCTCACATGATGATGGTGAGACTCAGGTCCAAGGGGAGGATATAGTGTTGGTTCGAGATCTACCTGCCAACCCCTCACCTGTCCCTTCTCCAGAGATGCCTATCACGGATGTGGCTCCTGATCCCACAGGTGATATGGTTCCTATTTCTTTTGCTCCTACCCCTGTTGTAGTGCAGAGATCCTCTCGTATTAATGTGAGGGTTTCTCCTGATCGATATGGTTATTATATTGATGATTATGTGTCATATTCTCATTTGTCACCTGCACATGAGGCATTTATTGCATCATTAGACAGGACCTCTAGTCCTAACTTGTGGTAGGTTGCGAAGAATTATCCAAAATGGAAGGCAGCTATGTTTGAAGAACTTGGCACTCTTGAGAAGAACAAGACTTTGGAGTTGGTGGTATTACCACCAAGGAAGAAAGTTGTTGGATGTAAGTGGGTCAACACCCTGAAACAGAATCCGGAGAGACACAATGAATGCTACAAAGCACAGTTGGTGGCAAAAGAGTACAGTCAGACATATGGCATAAATTATGATGAGACCTTTACACCCGTGGTAAAGATGAGCACAGTGAGGACACTTGTCTCCCTAGCGGTCAATGGAGGATGTAAGTTGCACCAACTTGATGTGAAGAATGCATTTCTTACGGTGACTTGCTCGAGGAGGTGTACCTGAAGATACCACCTAGATTCTAGACCAAGGACGAAGTGAGTAAGGTGCATATACTCAAGAAATCTCTCTATGGACTGAAGTAGTCTCCCCGAGCATGGTTTGACAGGCTTTGAAGAGCTATGACTGGCATGGATTATCAACAGGTTAATGCCGATCATACTGTGTTTTTCAGGCATCACAGGGGTCATATCATCATTCTGGCAGCATACATGGATGATATGATCATCATAGGTGATGATGAGAGTGGGATTGCCCAGCTGAAGGAGAAGTTGGGAAAGGAGTTTGAGGTGAAGGATCTTGGATCACTTCACTATTTCCTTGGGATTGAGATAGTACATGGAGTGGACGAGATAGTTTTGTCACAAATGAAGTACACACTAGACCTTCTCACTGATACTAGGATGTTGGGATGTAAGCCAGCAGTCACATCTATTGACCAAAGGGTCAAGTTGAGAGCAGATGGGGGAGAGCCAGTCGCTCGGGAGAGATATTAGAGATTGGTGGGCAAATTAATCTATTTGACTCACACTCAACCTGACATATCATTTGTTATGAGTGTGGTGAGCCGGTATATGCATGATCCTAGGAAGGATCACATTGATGTTGTATACTATATACTGAGGTACTTGAAGAGTGCACTTGGCAAGGGATTGACCTTCAGGAAGAATGGGTACTTAGAGATTGAGGGCTTTTGTGATGCTGATTGGGCGAGCTGTGCTGATGACATGAGATCAACCTCAGGGTATTGCATGTTTGTGGGAGGTAATCTGGTCTCATGGAAGAGCAATAAACAGTAGGTAGTTGCGAGATTTACTGTTGAAGCAGAGTACCGAGCCATGGCTTTAGGGGTGGCTGAGATGATGTGGTTGAAGTTCCTATTGTAAGAACTCAAGCTGAAACAGGAAACTAAAATGAAGCTACGGTGCAACAATCAGACTTCCATTAGGATTGCCAACAACCCTGTACAGCACGACATGACCAGGCATGTTGAGATCGACAAGTTCTTCATAAAAGGAAAGATGGAAAGTGGAGGCTTAGAGCTAGCTCATGTGGCGACGAGAGACGAAGTAGCTGGTTGTCTCACAAAAGGACTTAGCTCGATAGACCTAACTCGTTTGTGTAACAAGATGGGCTTATTTGATGTCTTTCGTCCATCTTGAGGGGAGTGTTGATAAATTATTATTAAGGGTAGTTTTGTTTTTCCGGGTATTGTATAAGTATCAATGTTATCTTGAATGAAAACATTTTTGCCCAATTCAATTTGGTATCGGAGTGGGCGGTCTGAGATCCGAATTTATTTTCAGAGGGGAGTCTAGAGTGTTGTACCTATGGGTGGAGGGGCCCATGGAGGTTTGGCCCAATAAAGAGGATTGTTATCCAAGTCTAACAGGGTTTACCTAGTTGGACTTGTGAGTAAGTATTAGAATCATGTCCCATACCGATTGGAGAAAGAATTATCAACTAACTTAAATATGAATGTGGTGCTACAATCAATCACCATGGGTTTAAGGTTTTAATGAGAGTAGCTCACATCTTCCATTTAGGTTGACCCACACACGTACCCTTTCGCACACGAGGCCCGAGCCAAGATTGAGGCCTGACCGATTTTCTAATATGCATCTTGCACACATGATGACGACAATTTTGATCCACGAAGCCCTAACATTTATCCATGTACACATCATCACCGCAAGCACCTGAAGGAAGGTGACATTGAGTTGATGCAGAAGTCAGCCATTACTGTGAGGGTTAGAATTAGGCTAATGGTGGAGGGCTTGATCACGGGATTGAACATCTTTTGATAGTCATTATGAGGGTGTTGATGGAATCCCTCAACTTCCAACCTTACCTTATACTTACACCCACCGGGGTTCAAGATCCCATAAGGTGGAACTAGTTCTCCCAAGTCTCATTTGTGTACAAGGGATATCAAACTCATCAAACATGGCTTGACGCCATTGTTGGTCTTTGAGAGTTGAGAAAATGCAGTGTGTTCAATGGTAATTTGCAATTAGGTGTATATATTTGGAAAATTGTTTACATAAGTTAATTGTGGCCACGTTGCCAGAATTAATGACGGCTTAACCTAATAAAAAAATGGTGCAATGCGAGCCCCACAAGAGCATAGGGAGGAGTTCTATACCGCACTAAATTAGGGCGATAAAAAGACAATAAATTAGTAATACTACGGCGGCTTCGCCGCCGAAAAAATCTAAAACCATATTTAAATGTTATAAACCAAAGAGTTAAATATAAACCAAAGGGCTAAATCTTATAAACCCAGCGTTAAACCCTATAAACCCAAGGTCTAAACTTTTTATTGCGTTTTTAGTGCACAAGTTTAATGCTGCATAGAACTTTCCACCACTGTATCCAAATCCAGCAGAGACAATCACAGTGGCTGATATATAAGAAATTGGAATCTTACTCCACTTCAAACATTCATGGATCCTTCATTGTGGGTGGACTCAGGGACAATAATAAACACCATCGTACACAGCACCCACATTAAGAGAATAACAGACTTTCGACACCAAATTTAAGAGAACGGTATGAAATGGTAATGAAAAATCGTTGAACCTAACTTACACCATTTAAATCATCTCATATACCTCCTACTCTCATAGCTCCATTAAGAAGCAAGCATATTGCCGCGTAGTTCTATTTAAGCAATGCAACCAAGCACATTTCATATCGAGGCAACCAAATACTGTTAAAGGCCTATTGCCGGAGTTATGAAATCGATATGTTTGATCCTGATTTCGGCCGCGGTGGTCGTGATTTCGGTGGCAGTGGTGCCGTCGCCTAGTGAGGCGGCCATTGACTGCCGTACCGTGGGGACTAATGTGGAACCGTGCTTACCATACTTGAAGATAGGATCGACGGTTGCAGCGCCCACCCGCACCTCGCCGTGCTGTACCGCAATTCGTCAACTGGTCGTTGTGGAGAAGAACGGGACGGTCTCCGACAAACGGCAGCTCTGCTCCTGCTACTTAGCACTCGCCAGCAAATACAAACTCAGTTTCGACCGAGCTAACGCTGTCCATAAAGCATGTGGCACTACACCACCGTACCAGCTTGCAAATACCACGGATTGTTCAAAGTATGTATCCTTACATATTAATAATTCATTCATGCTAATGATTTTTTTGCCTTACCATGTGTTTTTATTTTATTTTTTTATGGTCTTGCAGATTGAAGTGATCGATGTTTGGACTTGGCATGAAACTTTCAAATTGGGCGGCGAGTTGCATGGATCCACGGTTACTGATATAATATGTACTTTCAAACATCATATATAATAATTGAATACTGTAGATCTGTATCGGATATAATAGAACGAATCTAATAATAACGAGTACAACGAATATACCTTTGCGTTGTTGCGGAAGCGTGACGG
>JAOYMZ010049617.1:0-14161 GCA_025802335.1 Pinguicula primuliflora | reverse complement strand
GTGATCTTAAGCCTTCCAATGTTCTCCTGGATGCTGATATGGTTGCTCATGTGAGCGATTTCGGTATCTCGAAGATAATTGGGGGAGAAAAACTAAGTGTGCAAACCAACACTCTAGGAACTATTGGCTACATTGCACCAGGTATTCACAATCTCTATAGCTGCCAATATAAAAAGATCCATAAATTTTTTTTTTCCGCAAATAATACAAGATGATGCATGCTATTCTTTTGTCTATACAAACCTCCATGCCATAGTTTATATCCTAAAAGCAACTTTCAGGAAGAAAAAAAACACAATAAAGGTTAAGCTAGTTTATTATCTTGTACAGAATATGGATCAGAGGGTATCGCATCCCCGTTTGGCGATGTTTATAGCTACGGGATTATGTTGATGGAAGTACTCGTGAGACGGAGGCCGACAGATGAGTTATTCAATAATAATCTAAGCCTGCGACAGTGGGTGAAAGAAGCATATCCCAACTCTTTGAATGAAGTGGTTGATGGTAATCTCTCTCAGCATCAAGAGACACACAGCAGGTTCCTACTTTCTTTGATAGAATTATCACTTCACTGCACCCACGAATCCTCAGAAGAAAGGATTACCATGAAAGATGTTGTGCTGAGGCTTGGCAAAATTAAAGACAGTTTCTTAAGAAACTAATCACATATTTGATCCATAGATTTTAATGGGCTTTGTTGAATGCTAGATTTAATAAAGACGTGATTGATCTCTTCAAAAGGTGAGCTAACTTAATCTCCAGTTGCTTGAAATACATACATGTCCCTGTCCATCCTTTCACTGTTTCATAATGAATGTGTTTGAAGTCGCTACCTCTAGCAGCAATAGTAGGAGATATTACTTCATCTAAGTGGATGGAATGTGCATCATGAGTAATAGATCATACTTCCTTACTACTAATCTTATACCTGTTTTTTTTAATGACCGTATCCAAGTCATTTGGGTCTTACTAGTCCCAATAGGAGTTTATATGCGGCAACCCCACCAACGAATCGAGCGAAACTCGGGCCAAAGCCCGCGGTCGTGGCCCAAATGAATTGTTTGCTGCCAGTGGGATTCGAACCTCTATCTCTAGTTGTGAGATTCGAACCACTGAGGCAACCCGTCAGGATTATCTTATAACTGTTGTAAAAATCATACGAAAGATTAATGTTAATTTGCTTTGCTAATGAGTTAGAAGTTGCTTTCTGTTATAGTAGAGGTGCGTTCGGTAGCAGGATACACATTATTCTTATTAAACCTATAATGTGGAATTACTTGAGTGAATTGAGTGAGATTGTAAAGATGTGAGATAAGTCCATCCATGTTTGGTATTCATGTTTGTAGCAGAATAAAATTGGCACATAATTCAATTTTTTGTGACTTTACACTAATGCCTTTTTATTTTACCCGAAATTATTCAAAGATTAGATCTCACCAGATGGAACAGCTTCAGCTTTAATGACAGTTTTCCGAGCGCCGAATTGCCTGAGAATATTGGCCTGCTTCCCTAAGAATATACAACGGACCTTCACCTTTCGTTCCAAGTATTTTACTTTACCTGAGACAAATTGAGTAGAGAGATGCCCATGTCAAGGTCATGTAGCTAGCATGAATCTCCGGGATTCACCTCGTAAAGCTGACCGTACTGGTTCGATTGCGTGGGTCTCTGCTCGTAGATATTGATTAATCCTTTTGATTCCCCACCGCCGAATGGCCAGATTCCCCCGTGCTCATGGTGGCTGAGTGCCCAAATCTGCACCTCCGACGCCTTGATGATTGCTCCCTGTTTCTACCGCTACGGAGAACGTACCGATGACAGGGAGGTTGGAGGAAAAAAGGTGTCTTTGGAGCAACCAGTAGCTTAATTTCTATTTCCCTATCAAGTTAAGGAACCATACCATTGTTGGAGGTCGAGGGCATTGACACTGTGTAGAAAGTGCTGGCAGCAGAGTCAAGAACGATAAAGAGATCAGACGGAGGTGATAGATGAAGGATGGCGTGATTGGGATGAATATAGCAGCTTGATTGGGATGAATAAACTTTGAAAAAAGTATCTTGATTGATTGGGATGAATATAGCATATTCAATTACTAGAGGCATGGCTGATTATCTGAATTGTGGAGTGGGAAAAATCTCATTCATTTATCTAGGGCTTCCTATTGGAGCAAATCCCACATTAAGTTCAACATGGACTCAGATGATTGAAAAAATTCGAAATATGTTACAGAAGTGGAAAAACAGGTCCCTTTCGATAGGAGGCAGATCTGTTCTAATTAATGCAGTCGTATTCGTGCTTCCATACTACTATCTATCATACATTAGGGCTTCTAAGACTGTCTTAAACATTTTGGAGAGACTGATTAAGAATTTCTTTTGGGATGAGACACAAGATCACAGAAAAGCACATTGGGTGGCCTGGGAGAAAATATATCTGCCTAAAAATAAGGGGGGTTGGGCATACGAAATTTAAATGCTTCTAACAATTCTTTGATTGGAAAATGGGGATCACGAATTTTACTGCAGGAAAACAGCTTATGGATTCAAATTCTGCATTCAAAATATGCACACAATGGCAGACCGCTGGTGAAAAGATTACAAGAGCTGACAAGTCATGAACCAACACGGGCAAGACAGAGGCAGAAGAAGAGGTCCTAAGTCATACTCATATTGGTGGAGGGATCTGCAAACCACACTATCAGAAGAATGGTTCACCACTCAATGGAGAATTACTGCAGGAGATGGAAAAAAAATCAAATTCTGGCAAGATAACTGGACAGGACAACACAGCTTAGCTTAGTCATTCCCTCGTACAGAAAGACAAGAACAAAGGAATATATGGTGGCTGAACATGGAACATGGATGAACAACACTTGGACTTACAACTGGGAATGGAAGACAAAACTAGATCCCTTGAAATACGAAGAGCTATAGAACATGGTCATGGTTTTATCTAATGTTGTATTGCAGGAACTATCTACAGATCAATGGACATGCACAGCAGGAAAAAATGGAAAGTATACAACACATGATGGGTACCATGCAATAATGGATGAGCAACATATAGCAACACCGATCTCTAATCCTCAAGATTTACAATCAGTTTGGAGTGAGTTCTTTCCAGTAAAAATGTCAATCTATATCTAGAGGATGACCGGCTGCCAACCAAGAAAAACCTAGTAACCAGGAGAATTATTACTGATTCACAATCGTCAATGTGTCTCTTCTGCAACAATCAAATTGAGACAAGCAGCCACATTTTCTTCGAATGTCCGAAAATGATAGAGTTGTTGAAACACTTACTATCCTCGATGAAAATGCCAAATCAAATCATGAAAGGGCCGGATGAAGAGGAATTCCTTGCAATGAAACCAGATGGCACACAAGATCGGGTATGGGCTACAATCTGGCAAATTTGGAAGAAGCGAAATCATCAACAATTCACCGGAGAAAGTTGGAAAAGCCTTGAAACCGTACACACAATCCAATTCCAGGTCTGGTTTTGGTATAAATTGAAGGGAAAAAAGAAGAACACTACCTTTGCAGCCGTCGAATTTTGGCTCAATGATCCGCACTTAATTCTAAAAAATGTTATACACCACCTCCTTTGCACACCTTCATACCACCTCCCTCTCACATTCATGCACAGTGGGCCGCACACACACCAACATGTGTGTGTGCTCACTAATGAAGGTATGGAGGTGTGTGTGAAAAGAGAGGTGGTGTATATCATTCCTCCTTAATTCTGCAGCAACATTCGATCGGTTGAAAAAGAAAAGAGAAGGGTCGAGGAAGGAGAAAAGTGTCTGTAAATATATGTAAAAATGTTTAATTAAAAGTTATATATATATAAATATTCAATTTTCAAAAAAAAAAGATGGAGGATGGTGTGAGAGTTGAGTTTGTAGTTCGACTTGTCGCCGTCAAGAACTGTAGTAACCGTGCAGCCATCTTCAAAGATGACAGTCCCACCTGGACTTGGCAACGCCACTATAGATGGGAAAGTCAGAGGCTAGAGATAAACTGCCGCGACGTGGCTACGGAGAACGTATCGATGGCGGGGAGGTTGGAGGGGATTGCGGAGATCCGTTCACAGGGATGGCATAACTGCGTAATTAGATTAAAAATAAAAGGGCAACAAGTAAATTTTAATTGGGATGTTACAGGATAAATAATCAAACCATTTTATAGGGATTGAGTTATCCCTCATAATGCAGGATTAGAGTGGGGTCGTAGAATTCAATCCTTCGACTCGAAAAAAATTATGTTGGATACCGGACATGTGATTAAAATGAATTATTCTCAAAATCATGAATTTATCCCAGGTTATCCTGCTAGCGAACGCACCCATAGAAGAATTAAACAAGAATTGCTTAAATTGATGAGTATACCTTTTTCATGAATTCACTTTCATAAATGAATTAAGTGTATATATTCTTTTTTATAAAATAATTTAATTTGTTAGATATTACCTTAAGATAATGAATTCAATCACGGATAATAAGCTAGTAAGAATTAACTACATCGAAGCCTCCTCATAGATTTTCCAAAACTACGCCATCTCCAGACTGCCACGGTGGAATTGCGTTTTCCTGACTGTACACCCCGCCACGCGTTAAACAAGAGTTTTTCATGTAAACAACAAATAAGAAAACCTATCCAATTACATGCACACAACCAAGACTAGGGCTGCCTAATCGGTTTTCAAGTCTGGGTAGTGCCCTACCCGGACTCGATTTTTTTCGGGTATCAAAAAATATTACCATACCCGGATTCGAGTACCCGATATCTGAACTCGCCGGGTACGGGTAATACCCAATTTAATTTATTTATTTTTTATTTTTTACCTTTTTTTTCGAGTTTCAGGTTCAAAACCCAAAAAACAGTCATCTTTGCCTAAAAAGTCAGATCGGTTTCGGGCATCCGAAATCCAAAACCTTTAATTTTTTCAATACCGGGTTCGGGTTTGGGTAATCTAAACCCGAACTCCTGTAATCGGACCCGGTTTTTTCGTATATCGGATTTTGATACCCGAATCCGGACTCGATGTTCGGTACCCGACGGTTACCGGGTTGGGTCCGGATAACCCGATAACCGCGGGTAATACCCCTAACCAAGACATAGAATAATAGAAACTAAATTTAAAACAAGAGTAGCTAACTTCCAAACTTTAAAAATTGTAAAGTTTGAATTTTATTTTATTTTTACTTTGGTAATGTAGGAAAACCTAACGAGGTAGTTAAACTTAATGCTCTACCGCAATAGCCTGCAAATTACGGTAGAAAGTTAAACCACACATGGCAAGTCATATGCGGCACTGCAGACTAATGTCGCTAAGGAAATTCGAACCTATAACTTTTAAGTGCAATTGTCACTCTCAATTGTAAAGTTTGAACTTACTATCATTCTTGGTTTTAATTTTTTTTCTTCACCCATTTTTTGTTTTTCTCAAGAGCAAATCCTTGCAAAAGCCGCCCCCTTAGGAGTAACACATAAACCATACACAAATAAATTGCAAAAATGAAACTGAGCTTGACCCAAGCTTATTAAATTCTTTGGGCCACCACCCTACACAAATAAAAAAGAAACTTAGCTTGGACCAAGTTTCTTCATTTTATTTTTCTGGGCACACATGCCCACATCGATGCAGGTGACAGAAGCTTACTTGTCATTGTATTCCATAAATGTTTGTAAATACTTCGTTCCTATTAATCAAATTAAACTTGCTTTTCTAAAAAAAATTGACAGTAGCTTAGGGGGGCCACCAACTTTTTTTTTTTTTGATAAGTAAAGCTTTATATTAATTGACTATAAGTGTACATACTTGGGGCTATTTACAATTCGACCCCCTCACCAGCTAATTACACGTTTTTTCCCATCACTTGATTTCTTCCATTCGCGTAATTCGTCCGAAAAACCCCAATTCGTCAATCTAGGGCTTGATGTCGGAGAGCCGGCACCTTCAGCCGTAGTCGACGGAGCCGGCCGTCCTGAAGCACAGTCTGGGCTCCCTAAGCCATTCCCCAAACGAATATACCGGGACAAGTAAGCTATGTTGTCGAAAAATTGTCCAGAGTTGCAATTTCACCCTGTCCACCACATCGGTTACATTCAAGGCTTCATGTTGAAAAGCAATTTTGTTCCGTTCTCTCCATAGCTGCCACACTGATATTTCCCACACAGCTTTCCAAGTTGTCGCGGTCCAGGGGAGTTTCCGGAGTTGCATATGTTGTTGGAGCGAGTCTAAGTGTGGATTCGGAGCTTGCTCGGGGTCAACTGGAGGAGTGTCTAGCCAGGTATATATCAATTGCATACACACTGTTGCTATTTGACATTGTGTGAAGAGATGAGGCTCACTTTCTTCTGTTTCCAGACACAAGGGGCAATTAGTATCGACAAGTTGCATCCCCCGCCTCTGAAGGTTTTTCCGAGTGGGGAGTCGCTGATTCAGAAGCCTCCAGACAAAGAAGCAAACTTTAGAAGGTAGTATTTTATTCCAAGCTCTCTTTGCATCAAGCTGATTTATCTGGTTGCTCCACTGTGGTTGCATGATAGTGTTGTATGCATTTTTAGTAGAATAGATCTGCTCGTTAGCATTTTTCCAGATCCATAAGTCAGGCTCCTCCGAGGGAGCAGGGGCCTGAGTTAATTCCAACAGTAGGATAGCCAATTGTAGCAGTTCTTGCTCCCCACAGTTTCCACTCCAGATCCATTGCCAGTTCTAGCCAGCTGCATAAATGCCTTTTTGAGATAGTGTAACATGTTTATCTCCTGCTGCGTATAACTAGGGGGGCCACCAACTAGAATACTAATATTAAGGCTCTCATTTGCCACATTTTCTTTTACTTATTGCTCGGACCAATCATGTTCTGACATGTGGCAAAATAATGGTGCATCTCAACAAAGTTACTTTTCAAAAGTTTTGCGTTAGTTGAATTCTCTGTCTAACTCTCTCTCTCTCTATAACGTGTATTTTCTCTAACGTCTCTCTACCAACCCTTCTCCCCGATGGAAAACCCTATCCCGCCGGTGGCCAATCCGGCCACAACCAAGGTCAAAAATAAGGATACCCCCTTTCCGGCGTCTGCTACTGGGGTTTTAGGGGACGAGCAAGTATTGCATGCCTCCAATTTGGTGCAGAACAAAACTTTTATGGATGCCCTAGCTCTGAACGCTGTTGACGCCCCCCGCGACTCTAGCCCATTCTCGAGAATTCCGATAGAGGTCACGGTGGATGACGTTCGTCACCAGTTCATCAACGGTAAACACTGCGTTGACTTCTCTGATAAAATCACGCGAGATCTAGGCGCAAACATGGCCTTCACGGTTTTTATCAAACCTCTCAAGCAAGTTACAAGCTACAAATTTTTGTATCAGAGACTAGTCGCACTCTGGCAACTGCAAGGTAACATTCATATACTGGATGTTGAACATGGTTACTACTTGGTTAAACTGGATTTGGAAAAGGATTACCTGAAGGCTCTTCTTGGTGTTCCATATTCAACTGTGGGTCATAATTTGAGCATTCACCCCTGGCATCCTGAGTTTGATACAAGATCCGACCATCTTGACTCTATTGCATCCTGGGTCCGGATACCAGGCTTGCCTCCGTAGTACTTTCAGGATACGCTGCTGCGAGAGATCACTAGGCCTATTGGCTCTTACCTAAAAGCTGATTCTCATACGATTCAGGCAATTCGGGGTCTCTTTGCCCGCGTTGCACTCCGCCTGGATCTAACAAAACCCTTGGTCCCCTGTGTCACTGTGCAAGGGGTGGAGTACAAGGTGTGCTATGAAGATCTCAACCTAGTATGTGTCCGTTGCAGCAGATATGGCCATTTGGCTGATACCTGTCAACATGTACATTCCAGCAGCTCTACGGAGCCTCATTCTGGGCCTAAACTTCATGATTCTGGACTTCCTGCTCCTAATGTTAAGGTGGAGACTACTGACTCAGTTACGATTCCTGTGGTGCCTTCCCCTGAGATGTCGTGGTTGATTGCTCAAAAACCAAGGTGTTATTCCAAGAGAGCGGACAATTCTTCGGACAATGCAGGTAATGTGAATTTAATCCATTTTAATTCTAACTCTCGCTTTGGTGTATTGTCAGGTTTATCCGACGAGTCCTCGCTGTCAGATATGCTGCTCCACCAATCTTCTGCCTGCACGGGTCCCTCGGTAGCTGGTTCTAGCGTGGTTCTCCCTGCTCCACCCCGATCCTCCTCAAAAATCACTCAACACCCCAAGCTCCCTAATCTAAAGTCTAAGGGCAAGAAAGTGGTTTGTGAGAAGTTTCCTTACAGTGCAACTGGCCCTCCTTCGAAGCGGAAGCATCTTAACGAATCTTCTAGAGTGCCTAACTTTACAAGGGATCAAATAACCGTTCTACCTGACTCTGTCGGGACTTCCTTAGCTGGCACTCAGATGGCTGTTGATCTTGTTAATGAACGCATGGAGGTTTGTTCGGAGTCTGATTAGGGCCTCCCTCAGCATTCTTTGTCTTCTGAGGATCCTAAACACAAGGTGGTGGTTCTGCCTCATCCGCTTGCACCCCTCCAGGGCGAGGGTCCCGAACAGATGGCCAATCTGCGCGACAGTTTCAGTAAGGGTAGTAACTCCAAAGGGTTCCATTTGAGGAGGCCTGAGGTTGCCAAGCTGATCCCGGATCCTTCTATTATTATTACTGACATCCCTCCGGATGATCAGATGGATGAGGGGTTACCATTCCAGGAGGACGGCGTTGGTTCTGCTGCTCAGGAGCCTCCTTCCTTACCAGAAGGTGACTGTGATGATCAATTTATGAACAAGGATATATCACCGTTGGAACAGGACAGGGTGTCACCCCACATTTCAAAAGTCTAGCTCCGTCTCAGTAAACAGGTGCCCGGTCACACCCCAGTATTGTTTTTATGGATTGTGGAATCCTATCCTGGAACGTGCAAGGCATCAATAATCCGAAATCACAGGGTGCGCTCTGCACTCTTCTGTCAACGTATTCCGTCTCCTTGCTGATAATTCTGGAACCCAAGGTGAGTGGTGTTGAAGCTGATCGTATTATTCATGGTTTGCGTAGAGGTTTCAGCAACTCCTTTAGAATCGAAGCATGTGGGTTTTCCGGTGGGATTTGGCTACTTTGGCGTGATACCATCAAAGTAGATGTCCTCGGATTCGCCTGGCAATACATTCATGTCCTGGTTACTGGGGTAGCGAGGATTTCTTTCAACTTGACAGCAGTTTATGGCTCACCTAATCCTTCTATTCGCCGGGGACTTTGGCATGAACTGGGGGTGCTGGCAGAAGGTGTGGGCGCTCCTTGGGTTTTAATGGGTGATTTCAATGCTTATTTATCTTCAGAGGATAAGTTGGGAGGTCGTCCTTCGACTGGTTGCATCAAGTTCCGGAATTGGCTGGAATATGTAGAGGTGCAGCCGATTGGTTTTAAGGGTCCCCGGTTCACTTGGAAGCGGGGGATGTGCTATGAGCGAATTGACTGGTGTCTAGCTAATGAGAGCTTTCATAGGATCTTTGATATCTGTGGTGCTCAGCATCTACCGCGTATAGCATCGGATCATTCACCCATCCTCTTATCCTGCAAGAAACCGATTGGATTGCTGGTCCCTTCGCTGAATTTCAGGTATCTTAAAGCTTGGGAGACCCATCCGGACTGGCGCCTATGGTTTATTTCTCACTGGCGGGCGGAGTTGCCCTTTCTTGATGCGCTAAAGGCCCTACCATCGGAATTGGACGATTGGAAATTCAATTATTTTGGCGACCTTTTCCGTCAGAAGCAGCATCTCTCCAAGCATATAGCTGGTACTCAAAAGGCCCTGATTAACAGGCCATCTATATTCCTGCAGGACGTAGAGATTTCTTTATTAACGGAACTGGAAGGTATTCTTTCCCGTGAGGAGCTCCTACATAAGCAAAATGCGAGATGTACCTGGGTTACTCAGGGGGATAAATCATCTGCGTATTTTCATGCTTTGCATAAGGAGCGTAGAAAACTGATTCATGCTCGGAGTATCCATTTGGAAAATGGTGTATGGTGTTCGGATGGAGCTATACTGGTGATTGAAGTTACTCGCTATTTCCAATGCATCTATGGCTGTGGTGAGGAGTATGCAGAATCTGGGAGGTTACCTTATTTCCCTCTTTCTGGCAGATTCCCTACCATGCCGTTAGAGCTGATGGCACAACTGGCGAGTCCTATCGACCCGAACAAGGTTAAAATGGCGTTTTTTGGGATGCACCCAAATAAAGCCGCCGGCCCAGATGGTTTTTCTTGTTGTTTTTTCCAGCACAATTGGGAAGTTATCTCTACTCCTCTTACTAATTTTATTCTGCAAGTGTTCCAGGAAGGTACCATCCCTCATAGGGTTAACCAGGGGATGGTATCTCTCCTCCCGAAAGTTACTAATCCTGAAACTTTCGGACACTACAGACCTATTACTCTGATTAACATTTCGGTCAAAATAATTTCTAAGATTATTGTAAATAAATTTAAATCTATCATGCCTGTGCTTATCTCCGCTAATTAATCTAGTTTTGTGCAGGGACGATCAATCACAGACAATATTATTGTGGCGCAGGAAGCAATTCATACAATGCGCAACAAGTCTAGGAAGAGGCTGTACATGGCAATCAAGATTGACCTAGTAAAAGCATTTGACAGGATCGAGTGGGACTTTATTCGTGAAACCCTGGACGATGCAAAAATTCCAGTCTTTCTGTCCAAAGTTATACTAGCTTCCTTGGATTCAAGGACTACTCAAATCATTTGGGATGATATCAGAGGGCCCAGTTTTAAGCCTCGAAGAGGGGTCTAGCAAGGGGACCCAGTATCTCTGTTCCTGTTTATCCTATGCCTGGAACGTCTGGCCCAGGCAATCCAGGAGGCCTCCAATAGAGGCATCTGGAAACCTCTCACTTTCGGGAAAGGTAAATGGCCTCTATCCTACCTTTTATTCGCCGATGATCTGGTTTTGTTTGTAGAAGCTTCGATTCAGCAGGCACTTCTTATCCGTGGATTGTTGGACGTGTTTTTTGCCGCATCCGGGTAGGCAATAAACACTTCCAAGTCAGTGTTTTGGACTTCCCCAGACTGCTCTGCTAGCAGAAATCTGGAGATCGAACATGCCTTGGGAATTACGAGAGTTGAGGACCTGGGGAATTATCTTGGTGTTCCGATAATTCACGGACGTGTTTCTAAAATCTCTCATGGCGGGTGCTTAAGGAAAATGCGCAAACGGGCCAAAGTTTGGAACCCGTGACGCATCTCCCTAGCCGGCCGGTTGGTCCTTTGCAAAACGGTTTTGACAGCCATTCTGTTATATCAAATGCAGACCGTTCAACTTCCGGTGTCCACTTGCTTAGAATTGGATCGAGTTCTTCGCACATTCCTATGGGGTGGTTCGATGAGCCAATGGAAATAGTCATTAATCCGCTGGGAAATAGTTTGTCTTCCGAAGAAGAAAGGCGGCCTAGGACTGCGCAGTTTCAGGGAAGCAAATCTCATTTTCATGCTTAAACTTGCTTGGGAATTGTTTTCTGGCCCTTCTAAATTATTGACTCATCTTTTTATGGCTAAATACAATTTGTCAGGTACTGGATTGCAGGAGCCATACATATTCAGGGGGGGGCTCTCACTTGTGGCAGCAGATCTCTCGCCTGATTGAGTTTATTCGAGATCACTCGTGTTGGGTGCTGGGTGATGGTCGGAGGGCACGGTTTTGGGTGGACGTGTGGTGTCCCTTCTCATCCCCACTGCTGCATTTTACTCGGCTCCCTGTGGCCCAACTGGATCTTACCATCACAGTCTCAACATTCGTAGATGCAGATGGGAATTGGGACTTGGCTGCTCTCCTTGCTTGCATTCCGACAGATTTTGTTGATAAGATCATCACTCTGAGCCCTCCTTCTGAGGCTGCGGGATCGGACTCCATTATGTGGAAGGAATCTTTGTCCGAAAAATTCACATGTGCCTCAGCTGCTAGTGTGTTGCCCCCTCAGTCTACATCCTTAGATAATCCCATTTGGCACAGGATTTGGGCCATTCAGATCCCAGAACATATTAAGGTCTTTCTATGGAAGCTCGGTCATAATGCACTATGGACAAATGCGGAGAGGCATAGGCGGGGCTTAGCTGCTTCCCAGGGCTAAGGGTTTACAACTCACCAATGCATTCTATGCTAGCCTGGATATGCTGGAGTGGTTATATTCTAACCTGACTAACTCTGCTAACTTTTCTGGTTGGCCTGTTTTGTTTTCTACAGCGAGCTGGAGACTATGGAACGCAAGGAACAACGAAATATTCAACAACCAGAGTGTTGTAGGATCCGATCTATGTGCTTACATCAAGGCCGCTGCGGCAAAGACTGTTCGTTTCTTTTCTTACAGTGCTCTACAAAGGACCAGGCAGGTTGCTGTTTTTGAGGGCCTGCTAGACTACTCAGACCCGGTTACAGCTATCGAGTTGGAGAACTGGCTTGCTTTCCGTGTCCAGGTGGATGGTGCGGTGTGTAGAGCTGACCACAAGACTACCGTGGGAGGGATCATTCGTGACAAATTGAATCGGCCAGTCCTGACATTCATGGGGCGTATTGGCACTTGCGAAAGTCATACGGCGGAGATCTGGGCTATCTACCACGGAATTATAGCTTGTTTGCATTTGCGGTTGCAGAATGTTGTGGTTGAATCTGATTCAAAGCAGGCTCTTTTGTCACTTCGGGGGAAAACACAGGATATCCCGAACTCTGCTCTGATTCACCGGATCAGCTCCCTACTGGCACATTCTTCCTTCAAGTTGGTTTATCAGAAATGGGATGGACTCGTGGAGGCTGATTCCCTGGCAAAAGCCAGCCTAAGTTCTAGTGTTGTTGGCATTTCTTTCATTGGCGCTCAGGTTGCTTCTGGTGGGGCAGTGTTGTTGGAATCTCTTGCAACTCTTAACTGTGAGACTATTTCAGGTGTTTCTTCAGGGGGATCTAGTTCGGTTATGGCTGAGATAGGCGCTGCCATTGGTTTCCCGAGGGCCAGACAGCGTCCGGATGGTGTTGGGCTAGGTCCAGTTCAAGATAATGTGGCTGCTGCCATATCTCCCCACCTTTTTTCGCAAATTCCGGAGCCAGTTTCATCGTTTGTATATAATCCACCTTGAGACTCTACATTCTATTTTGTACTTTTGTTAGCTTGATTGTTTAGGCCCAGTGAGGCTCCCGTTGTATCAAAAAAAAAAGTTTTGCGTTTTAAATTAAGTTTATTATTATATTTTAAAATAATAAATCCTTTTCCTCTCCTCCATATTGTTGGAATTGGATTTATCCAATGGATCTCTTATCATTTATCAAAACAGATATCAAAAAAATAATCAGCACATCGTGCGCTTTTTTTATATCCTCTTTGTTGTCGCTTCAAAGCGAGGATTCAAAAACAATAACAGATTTTTCAATGTGTGGATTCCAAAAACGGTAAAAAAAAATCGGCGAACCGAAGTCGCCCACAATGACACTTACCAAAAAATTCAGTAAGCACAGAACGCTCAGTATTATTAGATATGAGTAATATACTAATCTATATTAACATAATGCTTCATATGGACTCTATTCGGGTGGACAATTTTCCTTTCGTGTGGACAATTTTTTCGTAGCACCTTCCGTTTTTTAAATTGATCGCACCATTGGAAAACTTATACATTGTAGATGAAAATCCCCATATTCCGACACGATTGCGACGATTTTATCACCGTTTAATTTAATTTCACATTTTTTCCTTGGGTTAAGTAGTCCTAAATAGGATTTTAGAAATTTTCGGTGACGAAGTCGCCGGAAACCAGACCAAAGCATGAGGATTTTCATCTACAATCAGGGGCGGATTCAGGATTTCAAGACTGGGGGTGCTCCCTTATTCTGGAGAGCCAACTGAACAATTGTTCGGAGAAATCTCCCCATAGATTAGAGTATTTTCAACAGTTCTATGTATCCAACAGGACAAGTGATCAATAAAACACGAGTAAATGCAACAAGTTTATCAATGTCAAATAGAGACCGTAGCTAACTTGAAAGTTCTTGCAGAAACTTTTGGTACTGGTCCACTTAGATTATTGAACAAAAGACCCCGGAAACCATTCATGAAGTATTCACCTTAAGATCAAGCAGTTGAAGCCA
>JAOYMZ010049595.1:0-14163 GCA_025802335.1 Pinguicula primuliflora | reverse complement strand
ATGATCTACTATGTATAAGCTTTCTAACGATGTGCCCAATTCCGTCAACGGACAATCCTAGTGGCCGGAATTGAAAATGCATATATAAAATCATGTCACTAGATCTTGCCCCATATATAAATAATACTATTATATACAGTGTTTGCGAGCTGCTCGTTAAGAGCTCGCGAACAAACTCGAGCTCGATAAGACTATTCGTGCATACAAGTTCGGGCTCGAACTCGAGCACGTTAAAGTTTTCGAGCCGAATGAGCGAACTTTTAACGAGCCGAACTCGAGCTTGTTCGCGAGCAGTTCTATTCATTTACATCGCTAGTAGTTCTTGAAGGACAAATTGGATCCTCCTCAACATACTATTTCACATCCTATTTTATTTTTAATTTAATTTTATTGTTATTTTACATAAAATAATTATAGAAAAGAAATAAAATACTAAATTATTTTAATATCTTCTAATCACGTCAAAGTCGGAAGACTTTTCATCTCGCACGAGGAAAAACCCAAAGTATTCCGTTACCGCCCTTGTCATGATCGCCTCCGATCTTATTGCCGTCTCATTCATCAATTTTCGTGTCGTCGTCGCCTTTGCAACCACAGCCGCCTCTAAAGTCACACACCTCGTCACCCTATGCAACATTACCAAAAATATCTCAGGCGATTTTGCATCCAATATTGCCCTCGATGCCGCATTCGACGACATTGTCGCAGCGACTGTTGTCTTTGACTTTATAACCGCTGAACACCATGGCACGGCATAGCCCGACATGTTCAGTCTGGATAACCCCGAAGCCACTAATTCTGCCCGAATTGCCACCGTACTTCGGAGTTTATCACCCAATTATGCTGCTTTTGCCTCTAAACTTCGTCGGGTGACTGGCACAATCAAATTCTTTGACATTGCCTCTAATTTTACCTTTCAGGATGAATTACTTAGAGGGCATACCTGACGCGATGACATCAATCACTATATGATACAAATGAACGTGTTGGCTGAATAGCTGCCTTGCACGAATGCTTCAATAGAACAATAGAAGATGATGTCGATCAGAGCTCTGATCCGTCTGGCTCATCTAACGATTCGTGGAGAAGTCGTTCGTCGTGATCACCGCCATGATCACTAGAATAATCATATTTGGGTTGCTAGTGAAAATTAAATAGGAAGAATCTAGTCTTGACTATCCGAGTTCCGAACGAATGTACTATCAGGTTTCGAATGAATGTACTACTGGTTTCCGAACGGATGAATTGTTTTGATTTTTGAAATGAAAGTCCTCACTAACTCTACCATTCGCGATGACATTAACTATCGTATGATGAACGTTAACGTGTTAGGCCGAATAGCTTCTTATGTCATTTGTGAACACATCAATGAAATAGTGGATGATGATGCGGAGGCAGTCGAAGTTGCCCAGCAAATTGTGAAGATGTCATTCGCTGCGAATACTGCCATGATGCCAAAGCAGTTGAAGAGAACCATCACGAATGCCTCGATCCATCTGTCTCGTACAGTCGTAGTGAACTTGACTGGCATACGGTCCACACATGATTTTGGTTCAATCGTGGTGAATTCGATAGGTATACATGTATAGTCACGCTAAACTCGACAGGAATTGATTGTTATCCTTTTCAATTCAATCCATCCCACCATCTAATAATATGAAACGATGCATAAAAATTATGAAAAATACGCTCACTATTTAACGTTGAAAATAATAAAAAGACGTGCCCTCATCGGGCCGAACGAATGATTTGTTATGAATGAATGTACTAACGAGGTTCTGAACGAATGGATTGATATGGAATGAAAATCGTCACTGACTCTACCATTCGCGATGACATCAACCACCGTATGATGAACGTCCAACGATTCTCGACCCGTCTGTCTGTCTAGTGATTCGTGGAGATGTCGTTCGTCGTGGATACCGTCATGGTCACCGTAACCAAGTTTAGAAATGTTATTAATTATTTTGGCTCAGTCACAGTGAACTCGGCTGACATACGGTCCATACTATAATCTTGGTTCAGCCGTTTGATTTCGATAGGCATACGGTCCTCACTGACTGTTGTGCTTATTCCGACTCGTGTATTTGGGTTTGAGATGAATGAACATCCGGGTTCTGAATTTGATGATTTGATTGAATATTATTGAACTGAATGTCGTAAAAAGAAAATAAAAATTAAAATAAAATACATCATATCAATCCTTTCAGCAATTTTATTAATAATATAAAGTCAACATTTAGTTATAAATATCGTCGTTAAAGAAAATAAAAGAGATGTTTCATACATTGATAAATGGTATAAAGAACAATACTAATAATCGTCGTCAACTTGAAAGATTTATGTATCCCAATTTTACGTTGCGTTGTCATCTTGTTATAGCTTGGAGGTAAAACCAACAAAAGATATTGCATAAATTGTCGTCAAGCTGAAAGATTTTCTACATACATTAGTACATATCCATAAAGGAAATATACTAATGATGTTCCCCAGATGTATAGGCCAACTCTCGAAGGCTGAACAAGAGGCAAAGAAACGATACTGTATATAGATGCTGGTTTTCTTTATCCCGAAAGACATACCAGCACCACTTAAACTTATTCTGACGGAGTCAGGGACAGAACCGGAGAAGGAAGCAACGTTGGCAACTATGTTGTGGATAAGGATGGATTTCATATTGTTGTTGCATCTATTTGAAGGGTAATTATTAACGTCGAGGACGTGGTATCCAGCTGTTTCCCAATCATTGTGCACGAAATGATATAAATTTTGAAGACAAGCGCAGTCTTTATAAAAACACGTGTTGTCTTTGATTTAATGTAGTGTCTAACATATCTCTTCGGGAAATGAACTAACATCACGGACGAATTTGAGGTTTGTGGCCTGTAAAATATAATCGGGTTAACCACATATAGGAACCAATATTCGTGCTACGTAAATTGAGATACAAAATCCTCATGGTTTAGGGCCGACTGCGGTATCAAGGTTCCATCACACATGGGTAGAACAACGGATGTTGCGCTTATTAATGGATAGTTAGAACACAAATGGTTCGACGAGTTAATTACGTTGGGTTGTGGTCATGTCGAATGAAATGTATTTGTTTCGACCATGCTATTTTGCTCATCCTGTATGTAATAAAATTTTAATATTTTATAAATACAATTTTACAAAATACTGACTAAATTAACTAAACTATGAACTACTCTGTACCGTCGGGATACGAACGAATCCCTGTATCGACACTTCATTAGCTATATACTATTATGAAGATTCTTCCCCTCCACTTCGAGGAGATTCTCGACTCTCTCTTTATCGCGGAAGATAAACCAGCACTACTTCATAGGATTTGCAGAACAAGTACTATTTGTAGGAATACTAATCCTTTTGCCACACTTTTCTGGGAGTTTTTGTCGATAGACACACTTCATTTGCAAAACAAGTACTAATTAGAGTACCCAGCTTTCACTTCCGTATAGATGGGCGACTCTCTTTATCCCGAAAGACACATCAGTATCACTTCACTTGTAAAAGTGGGAGGTTAATTGGTAGAAAGCTATTAGTTTATCTTCCAGGATAAAGATAACTACACAGAAGGATATGATGTGCTTTATTCTGGCGGGAACCATGTTGTGAATGAGGAATAAGTTTCTTGTTGTTGCATTTATTTATAAAGAGAAAGAAGAGAATCTTCCTCAAAGTGCAAGGAAAGAATCTTCCAAATAGTAAGTAGCAAATGAATTGTCGACAGAGGAATTTGTTTGTATTCCGACGGTGCGGAGTAACTTATAGTTTACTTAATTTCAATCTGTATTTTGTAAGATCGTATTTATAAAATATTAAAATTTCATTACAACCGTGATGAGCATAATCAATTCGTTTGGATTTTAGTGTGTTTCGGAAATCTTACTGAGACATTCGTTCCTAACACTACAAGTCGTGTCGATTTTGTTAAATCAAAATCCCTAAAGTGCATGAGCACCCGTCTAAACATTTAGACGCAAAACCTAAAGTTCGGAAAACTAGTATATCAAATTGCATGTTTATTTCATAGTTATACATCCTGAATAACCTAGTCGGAACAAACACACTTCAGTCAACACGACCACGATACTATGTAGTTAACCCGTTGAACCATTTGTGCTCCAACTATCTGTTAATAAACACAACATTTGAAGAGATATGTCAGACGGTGCATTAAATCAAAGACTGTAATGATACGTAAATTTTGAACTATTTCGTAAGAGAGTATTCATTTTGTCATGGGTACTGAGTGGCGATTTATCATATCATAATCAAATCTCTCTCAAGTTAACTGTTCAATACCTAAATTATACTATGTTTAAATTAGTATAGTATAGTATAGTATAGGTAATTATGTGGAGTGTATATTAGTATATGACCCTAAATTATTTTACCTATATATGTATTGCTGGGCATATATATATATATATATATATATATAACCGTAATTAAATGTGAACATTATTAGTAGTCGGGAAAGGGGATTCATTTGCCCTAAATCACAACTGGTAAATCGAATGGGAAAGGGGAAAAATGGGATTTTTGGTTGAGATGAACTTCAATCCTGGAGATGGACCGTTCGGAAGAGGGGAAACGGCGGGATGGAGAGTTAATGGGCTGAATCGATGCGGCCGTTTGCGTAGCTGAGAGGAAGGAGTGTGATTCTCTTCTTAAATGCCGCTGAATTTACGCTTGCAGAATTGGAGTATAAGGATGCCATGAAGAAGGGAAGAAGGAACACCACAACTTTTTCGTTCGCAATAAACAGCAGGGTAGAAGAGTGGGAATCCGGATTCGCTGAAGCAGAGGAGGAAGAAAGCCTTGTCGAAAACTATAAGGAATTCTGGGGTTGATGGGATTGTATAGGGGATTTTGAAGTTTAATTCTCGAATTGCATTGGAAAACCCTTCCTGTTTAAATTGTTTGGGTTTGGTTTGGAATTCTCAATGTCTCTAGAAAAATCGATTTCTTTTTACGGATTGATTAAACAACTGGTTTCGATTAACAAATAGGTGATTTTACTTGGTTTAGTCACAGAAACTAGAATTGATATAAATCTTAGGGGAGGAGTAGACTTAACCAGTAAAGTGAATAACAATAGATTTTTCATATCATACTCAACTTACTTTGTTTTACCAAGAATGAATCTAGTTGCATTAATTAATGAACTAAACTGGATTTTGTTTATGGTGGAACTAAATATGTGTTATGTGGAATGTGCATTGTTGGTGAGGTTAATGTGCCTGAGTCTCAAGAGTGTTTACTGTGAGGTTGAGCTTATGCTCAGTGAATTGGCTTTTTGGCCGAGTGTTTTTGGTAATTAGATCCCTGACCAAGATAAGGATTCTTGGTCCCATGAATTGCTCAGAGTGTTGTTTTGAGGTTGTGACATGTAGTGAGACATCTATTGTTGAGTTCCTAATTTCATTAAATCTGCTTTTCAAGTCGGAAGTAAATCTTATAAGTAATCTGTATATTTTACTAGTCTGCTAGTTAAAGATTGTTCTGGTTTAATCATGTTCCTGACATAATAAAGTTTTAAAACCTTTCTATCTAATCCTATGATTCTTTACTGGGCTTGTCAAGCTCATGATTCTACATTTTTCCCCACAGAAACAGGGCAGAACCTGGAGTAGTATGAATCTTGATGATGTTATTTAATGTTGATTATGAGCTTGCTGTTTTAGACTTCCATTTGAACGATGTTTATGTTTTCAAGTGTTAATGTTATGACTAGAGTCTGCGTAAAATAAAGGATTTGGTCATATGTTGAAGCATTTGCTTAAATTTTCTTGCGTTGTCATGCTCACTTAAACATTTCAAGGCATATATCCAATGCCTTTATAAGGACTATGCATGTCTTTTCAAAGACTATGCGTGTCTTTAATGTCTATGTCCTTTCATGCATAATGAATGGGAAACAGCTGGATACCACATCCTCGACGCAAATAATTGCCCTTCAAATAGATGCAACAACACGAAATTCATCCTTATCCACAACATGGTTGCAAACGTCGCTTTCTTCTCCGGTTTTGTCCTTGACTCCGTCAAAATAAGTTTAAGTGGTGCTGGTGTGTCTTCTAGGATAAAGAGAACCAGCATCTCTGTACAGTATCGTTCCTTTGCCACCTGTTCAGCCTTCGAGAGCTGCCCTATATATGTTGGGAAGCATCAATAGTATATTTCCTTTATGTACTAATGTATGTAACAAATCTTTCAACTTGATGACGATTTGTGCAATATCTTTTACCGATTTCACTTCCAAGCTATAACGAGATAGCAACGCAACGTAAAATTGGGATACACAAATCTTCCAAGTTGACAACAATTATTAGTATAGTTTGTTGTGCAATTTACCAATGTATGAAGCATCTCTTTCAATTTTTTTGACGACGATATTTGTTACTAACGGTTGACTTTATATTATTAATAAAATTGATAAAAGGATTGATATGATGCATTTTATAATGTAAATTTTTATTTTCTATTTGCGTAATTCAGTTCAACAACATTCAATCAAATCATTAATTTTAGAACCTAGATGTTCATTCGTTTCTAACCCAAATTCATGAGTCGGAATAAGCACAACAGTCAGTGAGGATCGTATGCCTATATGTGTATGCCTATCGAAGTTAAAACGGCTGAACCAAAATCATAGTATGGACCGTATGCCAGTCAAGTTCACTGCGACTGAACAAAAATAATTAATAATATTTCTGAAGCTGATTATTGTGACCATGGTGGTATCCACGGCGAATGACATCTCCACAAATCGTTGTACGAGACTGACAGGTTAAGACCTTCGTGAAGGTTCTCTTCGACTGCTTCAGCATCATCATCCACTATTTCATTGATGTGTTTGCGCAAGGCCTAACCAGCTATTCGACCTAACACGTTAACGTTCATCATACGGTGATTGATGTCACTGTGAATGGCAGAGTCAGCGATGACTTTCATTTCAAAAGTCAAAACAATTCATTCGTTCGGAACCCAACAGGACATTCATTCATAACAAACCATTCGTTCTGCCCGATGAGGGTGCGTCTTTTTTATTATTTTCAACGTTAAACAGTGAACATTTTTTCATAATTTTTGTACTTCGTTTCATGTTCTGAGATGCTAGGATGGATTGGATTGGAAAGGACAACAATCAATTCTCGTTGAGTTCACTGCGACTATACGTGTATGCCTATCGAATTCACCACGACTAAACAAAAATCATACATGTAGACCGCATGCCAGTCGAGTTCACTGCGACTGTACGAGACATACGGGTTGAGGCACTCGTGAAGGTTCTCTTCGATTGCTTCAGCATCATGGCGGTATCTGCGGCGAATGATATCTCCACGAATTGGTGGACACATTGACTGCTTCGGCATCATCATCCACTGTTCCATTGATGCGTTCACGCATGACATAGACAACCATTCGGCCTAACACGTTAACGTTCATCATACGGTGGTTGATGTCACTGCGAATAACAGAGTCAGTGAGAACTTTAATTTCAAAAATCAAAACAATCCATTCGTTCGGAATCCGGTAGTACATTCGTTCAAAACTTGAATTATCATCAACATTCTAGACTAAATTATTCCTATTTAATTTCCACGAGCAGTCCAGATACGATTACTCCGGTGACCATGGCGGTGACCGTGGTGAACGACATCTCCACGAATCACTAGATGAGCCAGACGAAATGGAGTTCTGATCGGCATCATCTTCCACTGTTCCATTGAAGTGTTCGCACAAGGTAGCTATTCAGCCCAACACGTTCATTTGTATCATATAGTGGTTGATGTCACCGCGTTTGGCATGCCCTCCAAGTAATTCAGCCTAAAGGGAAAAGTCAAAGGCAACGTCAAAGAATTTGATTGTGTTGGCCACCCAGCAAAGTTTAGAGGCAGATGCAGCATAGTTGGGTGATAAGCTCCAAAATAGGGTAGCAATTAGGGATGCATTAGTTGTGTCGAGGTTATCCATACTGAATATGTCGGACCACGCCATGTCATGATGTTCAGTGGTTACAAAGTCAAAGGTAGCAGTCGCCATGATAAGATCATCGACTGTGGCATAGAGGGCGACATTTGATGCAACATTGCCTGGGATATTTTTCCAAAATGTCGCATAGGGCGTTGAGGCGTGCGTCTTCAGAGGCAAAGGGGGTTGCAAAGGCAATGATGGTACAAAAATCGATGAATGAGACTGTAATAAGGCCGAAGGCGATCACGACAAGGGCAGTAACTGAATCGGCTAAGGCAGCGACGACGACATCCATGGTTTGAACTTTCAAACTCTAGACTTTTCTCCGTCGGAGATGATACAGTAAAAAGTCTTCCAGTTGTTGACGTGATTAGAAGTTATAAAGATGATTTGATATTTTATTTCTTTTCTTCATTTTCTTTTAATTCCTTTTAAGTAAAAGAATAATAAAAGTAAATAAAAAATGAAATAGGATTTCCGCCACAATATTATTTTTAATCCTACATTTCCATTTTGCTTACCTTCCATGAATGCTGTTGACCTTATTGTATTGCAGTTAATTGGGATCACCTGCGGTCCTGCCTACCTATCTTTTAGAGTTTAAAATTTTGAGTTTAGAGTTTAAGGTTTAGGATTTAGGATTTAGTAATTCATTCCATTTATCCTTATTTGAAATGACAAGTTGTACTACTTTTTAAAACTTCTCAACATAAACATGATAATCTATACAAAAAATATATGTTTTTATTAATTGGTGGAATAAGAGACAAACAATGCATGTTTAGAAATAATGTCTCTAATTTTTGGTACAAACTCCGTCAATACAACGTTTTTTGGGACAAGTCCGTCAATACAACTTTTTCACACTGAAAAGTGTATTAATTATTAAGTACATAATGATATTAACCCAAATGATACTCAATATTACGATTTCGGCAATGATAATCTGAATTGGTCACATCGTTGGAAATGTTATATATTGCAGATCAAAAGTCTCATATTTTAGTACGGTCCTGACGACATATAAAACTCAATTAAAGACTACTTAATCCAATGAGAAAAGGTAAAACGAAATTATCAGCGAGAAAGTCGTCAAAACTGCGATAGAGTATTGAACTTTTTATATCAAATGTATAAACTTTCAACAATATGTCTAATTCTAATTATCTTTACCGAAATCGTAATATTATTGGATATAGTGTGATCTCAGTCGATGTTGATGGGTGTAGTGGATGTGTCATGTTTGAAGCAATTATATGCATATATTTTTTAAATAACTTACCATTTAAATTTTTGGGGTTGGCTTTAGCAACTCAATAATAGGCATTAGCAGTTAGTACATAATTTTAAAATAACTTGCAAATTCAAATTTTTTGAGTTGGGCCTTCGGAATAGATATTAGTAAATATAAATATTTAAACAGAAATAATCAAGAAGCCGTCTTAGCTCAGCTGGTAGAGCGCGTGGCTTTTAACCACGTGGTCGTGGGTTCGATTCCCACAGACGGCGGAAATGAATTTTTTTATCCTCAACCATCTCTACATTTAAGCGCATCTTTTTTTTCGGTCAGTCACTTCCATCTTTTCTCTCTTCCTTTTTTTTTTTTAAATCTAAGACATTGTATTTCTAGCTGAAAATGTGACATTTTTTACTGGTACAAATTAAATTTCTACCACATTCCGCCACAGCCATCGAGCGATGAAAAAATGATGTATAAATTACCAAAAAACTCATACTCCGATGGAATTTCGATAGTTTTGAAGTTTGGCGATGATGACTCAATACCACTTCTTGTGGCTCGTAGGTGGCAAATGAGCTTCTGTTTCATATTTCTTGCCCTTAACAGGCTAGCACCTTTATGCTCTATGGTTTTTATATATTCTTCATGTCCTAGTTAATTAGTCGTACCTCCTCCTCCAAGTCTTGTGTTTCATGTGATTGGGTTGTTTAATCTTGGACTTCGTTCATTAGGCCTTTTTTTAGGCATTTGATAATTTTCTCCCACATCAAACTAAGATAAATTGGCTCAAGCACAGAAGGCTACGTGATTTGGTGTATGTGAAGTACAAGTAAACACTGTCCGTTTAGTAGTATGAATGAAATGGATATATGAGGATGAAATTTAGTGGGATGAAAATTTTTATCTTGTGTTTAGTAGGTAGGAATAAATAGGATTTTAGCATTTTGAGATATAATAAGATTTTGAAATTCATGTTTAGTAGAAAGGATAATTCTGTGTGAGGATTTTGAAATTCATGTGAATTTACAAACCTGTCTCATATTTTAATTAAAATAATAAACTAAAATTAAAATAATTTAATTTTCCCATTTTTAGTCAAATTTTCATCGAACTTGTAGGTAGGTGTACTCATATTTTTATTAAATTTAAAATACCCGAACCTAATACACGGCGAGCATCGATTATTTTTTATGTTTGAATTCAATTAAATAACTAAAAAATATATTATTAAAAATCTGAGAAAAAATATATTATTAAAAACTGCGAGAGAAAATATATTATAAAAAATTTGAGAAACAATATATTGTAAATAAAAAAATTTTATTTATATTTATTTTTCGGGTAATTTTCGGTACCTAAAATCAAAATTCATTTTTTTTTATAGTTTTTACAGTTTTGTAATAGATGGTCAAATTAATAATTTCAAAAAAAATTCTAACTTTCCTAATAATATTTTTCCATAATATCCCACATTTTCTTGGGTTATCCCATTTAACCTCGTAGTGATCTCAGCTACCAAACAAGAGATTTGGTAGCTAAAACTACTAAATTACTGCTCCTTCTTAAGAAGAATAAAGAAGATGTCGATAGGCCTAAAAAAATATTGTAAAAATTAGTAGGCTGGATCAAGGGTTGACAATTTTGCCCCGCCCCGGTGGGTCGATCCGAACCCGCGCCGGCACGGGGCGGGTCTGGGGCAGGGGGTAGGTGCCCTGCCCCGGACCCGGCCCACAACTTTGATATTTTTTTAATGTAATTGTTTTTTTAACTGTTTTAAAGTCTATAAATCTAGAAAAAAAATTAAAAAATAAAATTGATAAAGAATAAAATAAAGATTAAAATTGTTAAAGTGTTTTTTTCAAAGTTTTAATATTTTTTATTTAATTTAATTTATTTTTTCTACTTTAATAAATATTTTTATATTAATTTTTTAAAGTGAATTTGTGTAGGAAGGGCGGGTCCGGATGGCCCCGCCCCGTGGCCGAGGCAGGTCTGGGTCGGTTCTGACCCGCCCCGCCCCATTGTCATCCCTAGCTGGATGTGTCATGCACGTGTGATGTACATGTGTTTGTTGGCGATGATCGATTCACTTGGAATGATGTAGCAAAAGCTTTGGAGAAATTGAGGTAAAAACTTACTTAGTCCCTCCTCATATCATTCATTATATAGACGTTTTAGTTTTTACAATGAGTCCTATACATACATGGAGTATATTAACATGTATATTAAATCTTTCCTAATCTAATATAGGCAGGGGCGGATGTATGTGGGTGTCTGGGAGGGGCCCAGGCACCCCCAGTCCGCCCCGAAAATTCCTTATACCTGAGAAGAAAATTAACCAACGATGGAGTTGGGGATCAAGGAAGAATCACTGCTGAGCCTATGGAACCTATAAGAGGTGGACTTGTGTTTTTTTTTAAATTTTAGATAATACTGTGGTGGATCCCATGAATTTCTTCTCCACCAAAAGTAGATCCTCCTCATACAACCCATCTCATTTGATAAAAATGGAGATAAAAATTAATTATGTATAAAAAATGATAATTGGATACATATATTTATTGAAATCTCTTTGTCTACCCAATAGGAAGTAAATAAAAGGAAGTTTTACTGTCCCTAAAAAATAATATTATTATTTTATATTTTCCATATTAGAGAGATTTTTTCAAATTCAACTGCTAGCAGCTTATCGAATTTTCAGTAACGTTGTTTTTCAGCGACTTCAAGTGGTCTAAAATAAAATATGTCAAAGTTTTTGCAATTTTCATATCAAAAATCTTGAAGGAACCGGTCATAGGATTTAATTTTGCCGAAAATTCCGTATGGGAAAAAAACTTATAATAATTTATATGTTTATTTAGATTATATAACTATCGAGCTAGTTATATGCACTAAGTATTTTGATGATAGTGATAAATTTCTTAATTTTAATTTGGAGCAATTACCTCATCTAGCTCTAGATAATTTTGAGATTAACGAGAAGTTAGCCTTAAAAAGAAAATTAGATCAGTATGTTGATACGGTGCGATCGAAAGATGGTAGAACACCTTTTTACATCTTGATAATATTGAAGATCTTGCAATGAACATGGTTTAGCACAAATGTCAAACAACCTATCGTTTGGTTTATCGTTTTCTTGAGTTGGTACTAGTTTTGTCAATCGCCACAGCTAACGTTGAGAAATCTTTCTCGGCAATGAAATTAATCAAAAATCATTTGCGTAATAAGATTGCAAATAATTTTTTGACCGATTGCATGTTGTTCTACATTGGGAGTGATATTTTATCCAATATAGATAATGAAACAATTTTACGAAGGTATCAAGAAATATCGAGTAGAAAAATTCAACTACCGTTTTGTAACTTTCAAGTGAGCATTTTATATTAAATCCTTTGAGCACCCCCACACTTCAGTCTCTGGATCCACCCCTGACTATAGGTAACTGTTGACCAGATCTTGAAGGAATGAGAACCTGAGATCTCGCTAATCAGAGCCTTTGATCTCGCTAACATGGCGTTCGTGGTTAAAGAAATAACCAGGCAAACTAGAGTTTCAACTTCAACATCTAGAGACAATTGCAGGGTGGCAGAGCTATTCAACCATCAAACACATAAACAATATTGGACGAGGAATCAAAAGAGAAGATTAGGGAGGAAGAGGATAACTATATGGTTGGTTTGGTTGCGAGGTAACTGTGTATTACGTTTTAAACCACCCTAGCAACTGTGTTATCGATTTTTTGCAGTGTTTGGTAACGAACTGACAACGATGGTTCGGGAGTTATCTCGCTGCCCGACGAGATTTCGGCATTGTAACTTGATAAAATAAGCCAACCCACAGAAACCGAATTTCGTTCCTACGAGTTGTCAATTGCAATTCTCCCCATTTTACCCTCCAAACACCATCAAATTACATGCCACCCTTTTATAAATATTCATGGCCGACTCTTTATTTTGGATTCGACTCTTCATCGTCGTCTCATCATTTTCAGGAAAATGATAAATTACACTCCTGGTCCGGTACTATTAATACACTCCTGCCACGTGGCAATAATTCATTGGACATGTCAGCAGGCCCGACAAAGTATTAAAAATAACAACTAGCTGCCACACCAATGAACTTCCGCCACTTGGAATGAGTGTGATAATAGTGGACTATAGGAGTGCTATATATCATAACCCTCATTCTCAACCCTGGTCGACTCTGTGTTTTCTTCTCAAATATCTGAAATTTTCTCAGTCGACACAGGATATATAGTCTCCGTCTTCTGGGTTCGAGGTATTTCTTCTCATTCGCATACCATTTCATTTTTTTTATACATTTGAAGCCATAAGGCCGGGAGACATAAGAGGAAAATGAAAAACTAAGTATCAGCAGATGTTGGACAATTTAGGGGGGCCTAAACTGATAGAGCCTGAAAATGTCGGCATCCGAGGGAGGAGCTTGACTCCCAGCTCCTGTTGATGTATCAAGTAGGGGATTCTCTGAGAAGTACTGCACTTCAATGTGAGAGTTGGCTAGCGCCAGTTTGGCGAGTCTGTCTGCTTCAGGTAGGAGTTTCCGCTGGCAGTATCGGATTGAGGTTGAAGTCTCCAAGAGTAGCCTGCGTATCATCAATATAAGGCCTTGATTGGGTAAGTTCATAGTGTCTCCTCTGATATCGTCAATCGCATTCCTGCAATTGGATTTAATGATCCCATTCATCAGTTCCTTTTGCTGAATGAAGAGTAGTCCATGAAGTATTCCCCAAAATTCCGCTGTGATACTTGAGTAGACGCCAATCCGCCCTAGGAACACGGCCCTGTTACATCTGTTTCCCACTTTTAGAAAACCTCCACAAGCTGCTCATCCATTTATTCTGCAGACAGCCCAATCGACCTACAATATAAACAAAGGGGGAGGGATGTGGTTACCAGAAC
>JAOYMZ010049584.1:0-14163 GCA_025802335.1 Pinguicula primuliflora | reverse complement strand
GTTCGTCACGCACGGCCCAAAATTCGACGTTTTCCGGCTGTCCCTATTTCTTGGCCTGCCGCGATGGTTCATATGCCTCCTCCTCCTCCTGACGTCGCCGCACGCGCTGGAAAAAAAGCCCATCAACGGCGGGCAGCACGTGTTCGTCACGCACCACCACCGCCGTGCCTAAAATGCCTATTTCCGCAGCACGTCGCCGGATTTCGTATCCGGCAACAACGGATGGCGACGAAAGCATCGCTCGGGGCAGTGCATGTAGCACACGCGCTGCCATAACTGGACGTTTTCTTCAATTTCTCCGTGAAATTCAGAAGTTACAGGCTAGATTTGGCCAAAAATCATCATATGGGCAGCGACGGGCGACAAAGCGACGGGCGGCGCGCAGAGAAATAGAGGCGACAAACGGCTTTCCCACGGCGAGGAGCAGACGTAAGCGACCGAAAAAACGACAATTACCTTCCCAACTAGATAAGGCAACATAGTCCGACCTCAAATCGTTGAGATAAGGATAGCAGCGCAAAATCCGGAAGAAATCCTTCAAAGAAGGAAACGGACCGAACGAACAGAAAAAAGAATCCCATATGAATTGGGAGAAGAGGACGTGCGGCTAGGGTTAGCCACACGTCCTCACATTTTTTTTAATTTTGAATTTTAAAATTCAAATTCTTTTTTTAAAATGTTTAATACATGTATATATATATATGTATTGGGTATATGTATATATAGGGTCAGACTCTTTTGCACAGCCCCTTTTGTGCACAATCGTGCACAATCCATACCCACCACTACCCGTTGTTAAAATTGGTTGCATCGTTGGAAAGCTTATACATTGTAGATGAAAAGCCTCATGCTTTGGTCCAGTTTCCGGCGACTTCATCGTCGGAAATTTTTAAAATCCTATTTAGGACTACTTAACCTAAGGAAACTTATAGCCCTCCGTTAAACGGTGATAACGTCATCTGAAAATCACCAAAACTTGAACATATACAATTCTATGCATGGCCTTTCCAATGGTGCAACCAATTTTGACAACGGGTAAAGCCCACTACCCACTAAGCCCACCTAATTCTTTATATATAGGCACTTAGGCCTAGAGAAAATAAAGACTTCTGTTCTACTCATGCGTTGAGAACCAGAAACATAAGATTTCTCTGTTTGCGTCCTAATCATCCTCCGGGGAAGAGATTTGATTCGTGGATATCAAAGAGACTTTTCATAGCCTCTTTCAACAGTGATTTCTACAGTTCGGGTGATTACAATTCTCCATCAAGCTTCCGCATCATTAAGATATATTTGCTGTACTTAATTTATTAGATTCGTTCTATTATAATCGATATTGATCAACACTAACTAATCCTTTGCCCGTAGAGCTAACTCTTGATTCTTTTTTTTGTACGGCATTGTTTTTTCGAGCAATGAAACAAAGGAACATGCTAATCCCGTGTTGTGAATGACTTCGTTATTATGAATGACATGTTTTAGTTTCTATGGATGACCATGTTTACATATTTTGGGGATCTGTGAATGACTATGTTTACATATATTTGATTAACTGAATGAGTTTATGAATATCTTTAGCCAAATCATTGATGATTTTTTTGCAATTAAGTGAATAATATGTGCCACACTAACATTGAAGCACATTATTATGATCAAAAAATATTTGCCACATAAATAGAGACATAAAGACCTTAAAAAAATCATGAGTGATACATGGTCCCCAAATTTCATTTACCAATTTGGTGAACGATATGGGACCCAATTTTTTTCCCCAAAAATTGGGACTCAACCCCTACATCTGTTCCTTTTCCACCAATTTCCACTACAATAATGATACACATCCCACCTATTCTTTCCAAATTTTTCCGTAAAACACGCTCTTGCAAGTGAATATGCGCTTTTGCTGTGGCAATCTGTCCCCTCATTTCACAGCACGTGATTACAATCATTTCATTTTATTAGATTTTAATAAATTTAGTTTATATTATTATTTTAATAGTTTTCATATTTCCTACCTTTTTTTATAATATGAAATATCTATTCAATCGTTTATCATTTGTCGAAACGGAGACCACAATAATTATCAGCGTGTCGTGTGCTTCAATTTGACATGTGACATCATATAATTTTGATATATTTATTATGAAATAATTTTTTATTTGATAGATATTTTAAGTGTAACAAACTTTACTGTAGCCTTAAACAGTGTATTACTAGTACCCGAATTTATAATTTTGATACGATGATTCTAAGAATTTTATTTTTGCACTCATAACACACCGTTTAAGGTTAGGGTTAAGTTTGTTGCTCTTAAAATGCTTATTTAATAGAGTTTCAGTTTTTTGGGCGGCGAAGCCGCCGAAACCAGAATTTATGATTTCGATACGATAATTCTAACTTTTATTTTAGCACTCGTAACACACCGTTTAAGGCTAGGGTTAAGTTTGTTGCTCTTAAAATGCTTATTTAATATGGTTTTAATTTTTTCGGCGGTGAAACCGTTGAAACCATAGTCAATGATTTTGATACGATGATTCCAAAACTTTTATTTTAGCACTCGTAACACACCGTTTAAGGATATGGTTAAATTTGTTGCTCTTAAAATGTTTATTTATGGTGATCTCCATTTCGGCAAATAATAAGCGATTGTGCGGATATTTCAGATTGTACGAGGAGATAGGAGAAATGAAAAGATTATTAAAATATTAATATAATATTTAATTTTATTACAAAAAATGAAATATAACCATTTACACTTCTTTACGTGATGTCTCAGACGCGCAAAAATCATAAAAAATGCTTTTGTTTTATTCTAAAAACATGATTGTCACTAATAAAGGGTGGAATACACAAATTTTGGGTGGCTTTGGGTGGGATACATATCATCCGTCTATTGGATTGGAGTCAGTAAAACAAAAAGTTACCGACTTTACCATTAAAAATTATTTTGTAAAGATAGGAAGTTGTTAGGTGTGCCGAAAATTTTTGTTCAGAATTTGGGTATTCATCCATTTTGGTGGGTTTCCGGCCACCGAAATAATAAAATAAGACCGGTTCTGGAATTCTCGGGTCGAAATGATGCCGGAACCGGTCATGAATTTCGATTTTGGTACCCCAAAACTAAAATCCTATTAAATAAGCATTTTAAAAGCAACAAACTTAACCCTAGCTTTAAACAGTGTGTTACGAGAGCTAAAATAAAAGTTTAAGACCGGATCCGAAACCATTTCAACGCGAAAATTCCAAAACCGATCTTATTTTTTTATTTCGATGGCCGAAAACCCATCAAAATGAATGTGTACCGAAATTCTTGACAAAAATTTTCGATACACCTAACATTAGTCACAAAGATACACCCTACTCCGAGTATAGATCCTCCGTCCTCGGTTCTTCCGTGAGGTGTTGGAACTTTTCTTTGAATAAGAAAAATGGGCCTTTTACATAGGAATATACCAAGTACCAGGTTTCCATCGAATATGCGGGTCTATTTACACAACCCACTATCCTTTTTCTTGGTAAGTTACAACCCACTTTCCTAATCCTATGGGTCCTTTTTGCTGCGGATCAGAGTGCGTGAGCAAATGCAAAAGATTCTCGTCCTCTGTTTCCTTCTTTAGTGGGTGGATGATGATAGGGATTCGTATCTTGTTTGTTTGTTACTCCCAGAATTTTCAACAAAATGCCAACCCAACCTTTGTCCTGTCGTCTCGTGGCAATTCTATTCCATTGGCGCAGGAAAATACCGGAATCCACAGCTATCACACAAAAGAATCACGAGACCAGGCGGGTTTTCGCCGCCTTTAAAATGAAACCCCTGCCACTTCCGTGGCTGGTTTCGCTGCTTTCTTGTCTGGATTCACAGACATTGAAAACGGGGTGCTCACCTTCCTCCATCCAATGCTATCTATGAACACGATGATCCTATACTCGGGATTTCTTACAATACTCGCTCTCACACATGCCTTGATATATGCAAAAGGAATCGATGGTAATTGATGCGAGGATATCGATACCTATGTTTGGGTGATTTCTAGCATGATTGTTTCTCTCTTAATAGTTTATTTATATGATTTATTGGATGAATTTGATGTATCTAAGGCTAGGACTAGCGGTGGCGGTTATTGGACTAAGGAAAGTTCGAACGATTTGTGTCTGTCCTCATAGATTTGTATGAACTATGAAGATTCTTTGCACAGTGATGAAGAGTTGTTTCAGACATAGAAAAGCTTCAGTTTAGTTGGATTCGTTTGTTGGCACTGTTGTATAACTGTTTACTCATGCTATATGAACTAATCGACTTCTCGAAAATACAGATGAAATAAAACTTTTGCATTCAGAAATACTCAAAGATGAAGCGGTGGCAAGACTTGTTGAGCTAGGGAAGGTAAGCAATTGATTGCCACCTTGTTAGATTAAGAAAAGTGGATATGAAGATTTGAAAAATCTTTGAGGTGCCGAATGTTAGGTACCGAATAAATGAGTTATGTGTCGAATTCTAACCATGATCACAATCTCTACGGTCATAATTAGAATTCGGCACATAACTCATTTATTCGGCATCTAACATTAGGTACCGTAAGTTTACTCATGAAGATTTGGGGCTATTGCACCATAAATCATTCTGTTCTGAAGCTGATTCTGTTACTTGCTACACAGGTGAGTGATGCTGAAGGATTTCTTGAAAGGACTTTCCAGTCTCCAGCTTCTATCAGAGCCACTATCCTGATTCGTAAATGGATGGAGGATGCAGGTCTACACACGTAAGCAGTCAGATTTGTACAATTTCCAGTTTGCAAGGATTTATTATATTCCTGTGTTGACATAGACATTGCCGTATCCTTAGGTGGGTGGACCCGATGGGGAATCTGCATGGACGATATGAAGGGTTGAACCCAAGTGAGAAAGCTCTGTTAATTGGATCTCATTTGGTGAAGCAACCCCATTCTCAACTCTCTTCGATAAAAAATTACCTTTTTTTCCTATATACAGTTTATGGACTGTTTTTATTCGGCTTTGATTTCCAGGATACTGTTATTGATGCTGGAATATTTGATGGAGCACTCGGAATTATTACTGCATTGTCTGCATTAAAGGTGCTGAATAGGAGAGGGATGCTTGCTAAACTTAAGAGGCCAGTTGAGGTAGCAAAAGTTCTTTCTGCTTTTTTGGTCATTGCATGAGCAATCTTTGACCTATAAAAATGTTAACCTAGTCTGATCTGTACTGCGCTTTTTTGATTTAGCACCTTCTAATGGAGAAAAACAGTATGCAGATATGATCTTATGGTTCATTATTCCAGGTTATTGCATTTAGCGACGAGGAAGGAGTTAGGTTCCAGTCTACTTTCTTGGGAAGTGCTGCAATTGCTGGTGTATTGCCTGCATCGACACTGCATGTGCATGATAAGAGGTATATCATAAGTAACTGAGCAAGTTGTACCTAATGGTATTTTACTCCTTTCCTGACCTTCAATCTGCTGGATGTGTTCAGTGGCATCACAGTGCAAGGCTCTCTGAGAAGAAACTCTATCGAAATTACGGAGGAGAACCTTTTGCAGCTTAAATATGATCCTGCATCTGTCTGGGGTTATGTTGAGGTTTTCTCCAGTCATATTTTATGCAAGAATAAGATGATATAAACGGAGGAGATGACCTTATATTGATTTTGCACAACAGGTTCACATTGAACAGGGACCTGTGCTTGAAACTGTTGGTCTTCCTTTGGGCTTGGTTAAAGGCATTGCAGGACAGACACGGTTAAAGGTAGCTATGAATCTCTTCGTCTTGGAAAATAAAACTAGCACGAGAAGTCAAAAACGGTTCAATGAACTTCGTTATACCTTCTGCAGTGTTCAATGAACTTCGTTATACCTTCGATAGTTAATCATCTGACCATTCCATAATTTTGCAGGTGAAGGTAACAGGTTCACAAGGGCATGCTGGCACAGTCCCGATGACAATGCGCCAGGATCCTATGGCTGCAGCTGCAGAATTGATTGTATTGATGGAAAGTCTGTGTAAAAAACCCGAGGATTATATATCCAACGACGGTCAGTGCAGTGCATCCATAACACAGTCTCTTGCTGGATCTCTTGTTTGTACTGTAGGAGAAATATCAACTTGGCCAAGTGCAAGTAATGTAATCCCAGGACAGGCAAGTAATCACGGATACTTTGACCATTTAGTTTTGTATTTTTAACATTTTTCGAGAAAGCGCTGGGCGGACCCGGCAGCCTTGGCGCCTGTAAGTGGGCAGGGCGGGCAACTGCCCAGCCTAGGCGACGGCCTTCTCGAACATAGATTTTTAAGCACGAACAAACTAAATGATTATATATGCAGGTAACCTTTACTATCGACCTTCGGGCAATAGATGATCTGGGACGAGAAGCTGTCATCTACGAACTATCTGATAGAATGCACCGTATCTGTGATAAGCGCTCAGTCCTGTGTCTTATTGAGCGCAAGGTGTGAGAGTTGCATCAAAGTTTCTTCTGGATGTACGAAGAACTGAATCTATGTCTCATATAAACTTCTTATGGTTTCAGCATGATGCTAATGCGGTGGCCTGCGACCCCGAGTTGAGTTCCCAGTTAAAGGGAGCTGCTTATGCTGCTCTAAAACATGCAATTGGCGACGACATAGAAGATACCGTGCCTGCATTGATGAGTGGAGCAGGACATGATGCCATGGCGATGTCTCATCTGACCAAGGTGCTTTTATTTTCCAATTTACGGTTTCGATATCGGTTAATAGCATCCATTTTGACTGGCTGCTGCAATTTGATAGATTGCAATGCTGTTTGTCCGGTGCCGGGGTGGCGTTAGCCACTCTCCGGCAGAGCACGTATCAGATGAAGATGTTTGGGCAGCTGGTATGGCAGTGCTTGTCTTTCTAGAGACACTGGTTTAGTATATATAATATGTTGTAATCAGCAGAAGCTGATTGCATTTGCTTTCCACCAACTGTATTATAAGGACAGATACTCATTGGCTTCTATACTAAGTTCCAGAATCAGTATGCTGAGCGTGAATCATTAATCAAAGAATATCCCTTTTTTAAATTGCCTCCCACCATTCTTGATTTGCTCCGAGTCTTTATATCCTTTCAAGAAATTCGTCTTGCCACGACTCGAGTATGGATCCGAGTTTAACCGAGTTAGTGTGGGCTTGCACAACCCCTGTTCATGAGAACGTACTAACAATCATTTCATGCTCGGGTCCGCGTATAGAGGAACGTATACCTTCATTCATGCTAATCCATAGCCTTAAACTACAAAAAAAGACGCATCGCCGCCACAGCTCGCCGATAACGGCCTTTTCTCTCCACAATTCTCAAGATCGGTCCTCCATGGACTTGGAGATGCAGGATTTGGATCCGTTCCCTACTTTATCTGAAGGTAAAGAACAAACAGTTCGGAAAATCTCACAGTGTGACCACCAACCTCGCTGATCAGTCAGGCAAGGCCTCGGATTCTCCTCTGCAACCGGTGGGTACAGGGTTCCAATGCCCGGATGAGGCTGCAAGCAAGCATCCCCAATCTTTTCGCAGTCGCTGATGAAGAATACGATCAACGAGATGAAAACAATTACTCTTTCACCAGGGGACGTGGTGATCTCTCAAGGGGCAAATCGAAGCCAATAATTGACTTCTCGGAGGCGGTACACAAACAATTTGAGGCAAATATGGCCACAAATCTGATTGTACGCCCCTTGGGGATTGATATGGGCTACAAAGTTTTGCACATGCGTTTAATAACTCTCTCGGCTCACAAGGGTGAAATGAAATTGGTGGACATATGTGATGGCTTCTAACAACTTCAACTCGGCAATCAGGATTACTACAATCGGGCTATTGACGGTCCCCAAACCATCGAAGGACAAGTTTTTCGAGTCTTCCCCTTGTTAGAATAGGGTACTCTAACCAAGTCCAGACTGTTACTGATGAAACTAAGTTTGTGACTCACCTTAGACGGATGGTACTTGGTCAAGTGATAAGAATAAGTGGAAGACATTTTCGAGTTTGTTAGATTCCGTTACTATTTTGTTACAAGTGTCTGTTGTTTCTCATTCCTTTTGTAAGCCTATTTAAGGCAGAGTCTTATGTTTGATTCAATAAGAAAAGCAAAACATATTCTGCTTTGCACAAGCTGATCCGTTCGTTCCTTTTTCTTCCAGTTTTCTGTCATATCTCTTCTTAAGTTAACATTGTGTTATCGGAGCCACATGAGCATCACTCCCTTCCAACTGAATTCATCTGAACCTTCTTCAAAAATGTCTTCCACTTATTCTTATATCTTTGACCAAGCACCATCCGTCTTTTAAGGCGAGTCACAAACTTAGTCTTGATCTGCAACGGTCTGGACTTGGTCAGAGTACCCTGTTCAAACATAGCCTCCCCTAAACTCAAAGGGATTTACCCTTTTGAGTTTACTGACTGGATGCTGGTGACTCCAAGATTGTCACGATGTTTGAGAAAGGTATCCAACTTCAATGGTTTGGTCATGACATCCGCAAACTGATCCTTTGTACTACAGTAAATCGTATCAATTGCACCATCCTTGATCAACTCACGCAGAAAATGAAATCTAACATCAATGTGTTTGATTCGTCCGTGCATCACTGGATTCCTAGACAGTTTGATGGCAGAAATGTTGTCACAAAACACTGGAGTAGGATCTGACTGTTTGTGTTGCAGATCTTCAAGCAGCTTGCGCATCCAAACTGCTTGATAGGAACATCATGCTGCCGCAATGAACTCAACTTCTGTGGTTGAGAGAGAGACGATATGTTGCTTCTTAGAGGACCAACTCACTACAGCAGATCCAAGCATGAGCACATAACCCGATGTGCTGTGACGATCATCCACATCTCTAGCATAGTCGCTGTCCGAGTATCCAATCAGGTTGGAGAACATTCTCACTCAAAATCAAGTATCAAGGCACAACAAAGGTTCAGCGCGCCCAATTGCAAGCCCTACGGAAGGAATTTGAGGTGTTGTCCATGAAACCTACAGAAACTGTCAACGAGTACTTTGCCAAGGTAATTTCTATTGCAAATAGAATGCAGAGTCTTGGTGAACAAATGCCAGATATCACGGTGGTTGAGAAAATTCTCAGATCCATGACTCCTAAATTTGATTATGTGGTTTGTTCGATTGAAGAATCGAACGATTTTGATAATTACTCGATTGATATGCTGCAAAGTAGCCTATTGGTGCATGAGCAACGAATGCACGGACATGGTACTGAAGAACAAGCCCTTGCTGTAATCTATGAGGGTAATTGGAGAGGAAGAGGTCGAGGCAGTTGGAGAGGAAGAAATCGAGGACGTGGTAGATTAAATTTTGATAAACAATCTATAGAATGCTACAGATGTCAGGATTTGGATACTATAGACATGAGTGTCCACGCATGGAGCATGAACAAACTGCTCAGTATTCTGGAGTAAGAATCGACGAATTTCTCCTCATGGCATATGAGGATAAGCAGGAGGTGAAGAGTAAGGTCCCATGGTACCTTGATTCAGGCTGCAACAATCATATGAGTGGAAAAAGAAGCTTATTCTCACATTTCAATGAGAAGTTCCACACAACAGTCCAGCTTGGTGACAACCATCGTATGCGTGTGGAGGGAAGAGGAGATATCCAGATGGTATTCAATGACATTCATTACACCATATCAGATGTGTTCTATGTCCCTGGGTTGAAGAGCAATCTGCTGAGCATTGGCCAGCTTCAAGAAAAGGGTCTTGCAATTCTGATTCAGTCTGGTTACCTAAGACTCTATCATCCAGATAATGGCTTGATGCTGAAAATCCAAATCTCCTCAAACAGAATGTTTGTCCTCCCAGCTGAACATGTGGATCCCCAAGACATTGAGACCGAATATGTTTCTGGTGACACTGAGTATTTTTCCTCAGTTGAAGATGAAGCTAAGATTTGGCACCAGCAATACGGTCACTTGAACTACCGAGGGTTGAGCACACTGCAGAAACAACAGATGGTCAGAGGCTTACCAGATTGTCCTTTCCAGGACAGCTCGTGTGAAGACTGTCTGATCTCCAAGCAGACACATGAATCATTTCCAAAAGGCAGCACCTAGAGGGCCTCAAAAGTTCTCCAACTGGTACACTCTGACATTTGTGGGCCAATAACACCAGCCTCAAACAGCAAGAACCGTTATCTCTTGACCTTCATAGATGATTATAGTCGAAACTTATGGATTTACTTTCTATCTGAAAAATCAACTGCATTTCATGTTTTCAAAGAATTCAAAAGTATGGTTGAAAAGGAAACTGGGGAACCATTGAAATGCTTAAGAACTAATCGTGGAGGGGAATTCACCTCACATGCATTTGTTGAATTCTGCAAACAACAAGGCATCAAAAGGCAACTCATAGCAGCCTGTAGTCCTCAGCAGAACGGTATAGCTGAGAGAAAAAATCAGACGATCATGAACATGGTGCGCTCGTTGCTTGTAGGAAGAAACGTGCCAAAATCTTTCTGGCCAGAAGCAGCAAATTGGGCAGCTCATATTCTCAACCGAAGTCCCAACTTGGCAGTAAAAACCATGACCTCTGAAGAGGCTTGGAGTGGAATCAAGCCATCCGCCTCTCACTTCAAGGTATTTGGCTGTATCTCTTTTGCTCATGTACCTGTGTGCAAGCGTAACAAGCTAGGTAACAAAAGCGTCAAATGTGTATTTCTTGGCATAAGTGAGGAGTCAAAAGCATACAGATTATACGATCCTGTTTCACAGTCCATCCTGATCAGTCGTGATGTCATATTCAATGAGCAGTGTGCTTGGGAATGGAATGCACCTCCTGACGAAACCGAATGCATTCATGACCCTGATCTTAACTTGGAGGAAGCCACTCCATCTTCTGTTGTAAAGGAGCTCGGAGAATCATCAACAAGAACTCCAGCTCGTGACAGCACCACTCCAGAAAAGAAAATGGATAATGATTTGAAAACTGCAGATGCTGAACACCAACAAAGACAGATGGATGAGGATTTGGATGAAGCAGATGCTAAACACCAACAGAGAACGAGAAAAACTCCACATTGGATGTCTGACTATGTAACTGGAGAGGGACTATTTGATGAAGAAGGTTGTGAAGCAACTGCTTTTCTTGCTGAAAATGATCCTATCACCTTCCAAGAAGCAGCAAAGACCAATAAATGGAGACGAGCCATGGATGCTGAGATGGAGGCAATCAGAAAGAATAACACTTGGGAATTGGTTGATCTTCCTGCAGGAGCCAAAAGTGTGGGAGTCAAGTGGATTTTCCAGACCAAGTATAATGAACATGGTGAAATCGATCAACATAAAGCCAGACTAGTGGCCAAAGGCTATACTCAATAGTTTGGTGTGGATTATACTGAAGTATTCACACTTGTGGCGAGATTAGAGACTGTTCGCTTGGTTCTGTCTCTTGCTGCGTCAAAAGGCTGAAAAATCTACCAACTTAACGTGAAATCAGTGTTTCTGCATGGAGAGATCACCGAAGAAGTATTTGTGGAGCATCCCCTTGGATATGAAGAGAAATCCCATGAACACAAAGTCTGTCGCTTAAAAAAGGACCTATATGGTCTCAAGCAAGCCCAGAGAGCCTGGTATAGTCGCATTGAATCATATTTTAGCAAAGAAGGTTTCAAGAAGTGCGACGAAGAACACACTTTGTTTCTTAAACTGCAGGAAGGTACATTTCTCATTGTGTGTTTATACGTGGATGACTTGATATTCACTAGAAATTGCACAACAATGTTTGATGATTTTAAGAGCTCAATGATGAGGGAGTTTGATATGACTAATCTTGGAAAAATGTGCTTCTTCCTTGGGCTCGAAGTAACTCAAAATTCTGAAGGCATCTTCACCAGTCAATCTAAGTATGTACGGGATGTGATGAAGAGATTTAAAATGCATGAGTGCAATCCTGTGCATAACCCTATGATCCCTGGCACAACACTGAGTAAGACTCAAGAAGGGAGGTCAGTCAACAGCACTCTCTATAAACAGATCATAGGAAGCCTAATGTATATTACTGCTACCAAACCAGACATTGTGTTTGCAGTGAGCTTCACTAGAAGATTCATGGAACAGCCTTTGGAACCACATCTTCTAGTAGCAAAGCGAGTGCTTAGATATCTCAAAGGAACGATCAACTATGGCATGTTCTACAAGCGAGGAGGGAACACCAACCTGATTGGATACTCGGACAACGACTATGCTGGAGATGTGGATGATCGTCACAGCACATCGGGTTATGTGCTCATGCTTGGATCTGCTGCAGTGAGTTGGTACTCTAAGAAGCAACCTATGGTCTCTCTCTCAACCACAGAAGCTGAGTTCATTGCGACAACAGGATGTTCCTGTCAAGCAATTTGGATGCGCAGGCTGCTTGAAGACCTGCAACACAAACAATCAGATCCTAATCCAGTGTTTTGTGACAACATTTCTGTCATCAAACTGTCGAGGAATCCAGTGATGCACGGATGATCCAAACACATTGATGTTAGATTTCATTTTTTTACGTGAGTTGATAAAGGATGGTGCAATTGATACGATTTACTGCAGTACGTAGGATCAGTTTGTGGATGTCATGACCAAACCATTGAAGTTGGATACCTTTCTCAAACATCGTGACAATCTTGGAGTCACCAGCATCCAGTCAGTAAACTCAAAAGGGTAAATCCCTTTGAGTTTAGGGGAGGCTATGTTTGAACAGGGTACTCTGACCAAGTCCAGACCGTTGCAGATCAAGACTAAGTTTGTGACTCGCCTTAAAAGACGGATGGTGCTTGGTCAAAGTGATAAGAATAAGTGGAAGACATTTTCGAGTTTGTTAGATTTGGTTACTATTTTGTTGCAAGTGTCTGTTGTTTCTCATTCCTTTTGTAAGCCTATTTAAGACAGAGTCTTATGTTTGATTCAATAAGAAAAGCAAGACATATTCTGCTTTGCACAAGCTGATCTGTTCGTTCCTTTTTCTTCCAGTTTTCTGTCATATCTCTTCTTGAGCTAACACCCCTGGCATAGAGAGTTTGACACTAGGGTAGATCACATTGACTCTGTTGCTTCTTGGATTTGTATTCCAGGCTTATCCACACACTACTATCACGAAGATATTCTGCGAGTGATTTCGTCCCAGATTGGAGCCTACATCAAAACGGATGTGCATACTCTATCAAGGGTGAGAGGACAATTTGCTCGTATTGCCATTAGACTGTGCATCGATGCCATTAGACTGTGCATCGATGCCATTAGACTGTGCATCGATGGGAGGGTATTCCCAGTACAATATGAAGACCTCGATTCAGTCTGTTTCAAATGTGCTCATTTAGGCCATCGAAAGGAAGCCTGCACCTACGGGTATGGGGAACCTCCGGGCCAAGTCTCGCTAACGGAGCAGCAGAATGCCCCGGCCAAGACGGACAAGGAACTTGTAACTTTCCTTCTTTTTCACAATCTGGACTTTCAACTAACTCTACCTTGTAGGTGCAGAATCAGCCTCATCTAAGGAGGTTGTTGACTTTTCAACTTAGGTGGAATGTCTAATCACGGAAAAATGGGGCAGAAGACCTTTGCCAAATAAATCCACCTCACCTGGCTTGAGTTCTGCACAGTCACTGAATAAGGATTCAGCCCGCACCTCCTTTGCCTCATCTTTCACGTTTAGCGCTCTAGCAGATGACGCGGAGGATTTTGGGCCTGAAATTTCCTTCCTCTAAATACCCTTTGATGCATCAAACCCCAATTCCGCTATATCCCACCTCCAACACACCTCCGCCTATGTGGCATTTACATGGCAGCTGATATGGCGACTGATGTGGCTGCTGACGTGGCAGCCACAATTTTTTTTAAAACATTTTTAATGTTTTACTTTTTTTAATGATAGTGTAATGTTGTGGATGCACTGGTGGAAATCCCCACGAAATATCTCTAAACTCTGCTTCTGCACTTGATAGGGCTATCACCTTTTGTTTCTTGCTCCTCCATGTTACCAGATTCCCTCCTATAAGTGTAAAGTATCCTGAAGTTGATCTCCGGTCAATTGAACTCCCTGCCCAGTCTGCATCATTATATACCTCCATCCTCAGATGACCAAGTTTCCTAAATGTCACTCCTGTATCTGGTGTTCCCTTCAAATATCTCACAATCCTTAAG
>JAOYMZ010049573.1:0-14163 GCA_025802335.1 Pinguicula primuliflora | reverse complement strand
TATTATTTTATTTAAGGATAAAATAAAATTTATTATTCTATTAAGGATAAAATGGTAAATTTACATAAATTTTAAAATTCTTCCATCAATTTATCTTCAGTATAAAACATGAGATTTCAAAATTCCACTCTATCCTAAATCCCTTAAATCCTACATAATCCTGCGTACTAAACGCGGAATATATTTTCTCATCCCATTAAATCTCATCCTCCTATATCTCATTCATCCCTGCTACTAAACGGAGCCTAAGGGTTGGCCTAATGGTGGAAGCTTGGACTTAAGTCTACAAAGAGGAATGAAGTCTCAGGTTCGATTCCTACTGGGTACAAACAATTTCTTGGAGCAACGACCGCAGGCCAAAGGGCCGAGACTTATCTAGTATATGTGGAGTGATCGCTTTGCATACATCCTATGAATAGTCGGACCAAAAATGATTCAGGATACAATAGTTATCCAAAAAAAAACTTAAGGATATCTGAAGCTCAACAAAACCCTCTTTCCTTGACCACAACAAGTTCAAGCTTCACTCTTACGAATTGGCACATTTTTGGGACTCTCTTTAGCAACCTCTAGCGCCTTGTCCAGGATAAGAACATATCAATGTGGAGGAGATAATGAAAATATATGTACGGTACTCAGCTTAAGGCTAGCGACCTAAGAATTCACCCTCTCCGACCAAAATTGCCGTCTTGGCCGCCGAAAACCGATCTCGAACCATGTAACCGCCCTCCTACCGTTTATTTTTGGGTTTAGGTCTTAGGTAAACCTAGAAATGTCAACCCCCAACGACAACCCTAACCTGAACGAAGTCCGAAAGGAAATTCGCGCAGAGGAAGCCCTAGCTTGCTTAGAATCCCAGCCTAGCCAATACCTGAAGCCAGTAGGAGTAGAGTCAGTAATGGGTTGGTAGGAATTGAGGGGAACTGCCTGGATGTGCACAGTTGCCTCGGTCCGTGCATGAATTGAAGTGGGAGGAACGAAAGCTCCGAGGTAAAGGGAATCTCATTTTTCTTTACTAATTTCCCAATTGAATGGAGCAAAAACGATATGGTGAGAATCTTTAAGCTACAAGGTCCTGTAATGGAGGTCGTGGTACCTGTGAAACTGACGAAATGGGAGGAGAAATTTGGTTTTGTCAAATTTCAGCCGAATGTGGAGGTGAGGAAGATTGAGGAATAATTAAATAGCATTTGGGTGGGAAGCTATAAATTGAGGGCTAATGTAGCACGTTTTGCAAAGGAGTTTACTCTGAAAGGTCATTTTGTGAAGAGTTCGAATGGTAAGGAGCAGGTTGCACGGGTTGTGCAAGAGAGTAACAACACTCAGAAACAGTTGACAACAGCAGCTTACTCGGGGCTGAAAAGGAGCTATAAAAATGTTGTGTCAAGATTTACATGCTTTGGGAAAAATACCAAATCATGTGGGGTCTTCAAGCAACGGCGGAAAATTGGAGGATGAGTTTCAATTATCCATTAAGACTAGGGGAGATGACGCTGAGTGGCTAAAACACTCGCAAATAGCGGAGTTAAAGGATGTGATGGGGATACAGGAATTTAAGTATGAGCTAAGGAAAGGAGGGTATAAGCAGCTGAAAGTGTGTAGCATGGGAGGAGGAAATATGCTGATACGAGATCATGAGGGGGAGGAACTAAAAAATCTGCTACATATGGACAAGAAGTGGGCCGAAAAATGGGTTGAAAGATGGGAAAGATGGCAGGATGGTAAGCAACCATAGAAACATTTAAAGTGGGTAAGGGTATATGGTTTGCCTCTGAATGTGTGGAATCGTAACACATTTGAACTTATTGGAGAGAAACTTGGGAAGTTGATCAAAGTGGATGAGGTCACAACAAACAGGACATATCTAGAGGCCGCCCAACTATTGATCTGTAAACCATTGGGGAGTCTGATGAATGAGCATTGGAATATTCAGATAGATGGACATCTGCAAAAGATATGGATAATTGAAGCTGAGGAAAAGAGGTTTGTAGAGGAAGGATGGTAGTCTGAGGTGGTGTACGAAACATGCTTTGAAGACTCTAATCGACTGATGAAAAATTGGGACTGAGCGAAGAAGGAGAATGGAAGAAAGGAAATGGGAAGGGGAAACAACATCTTTATGAATAAACGACTAAACAACAAGAGGGGGAAAAAGTAGACAGGTTAATAGTAATGGTGGGTCGGGCAGATTTTGGAATCTGAATCCAGAGATAGATGCTAGTGATAAAGAGAGTGTGCTAGTAAGGAAGGAAGTACAGGTGACAGAAGATAGGGAATGGGATGAATGGGGACAGCTATTTGCCGAGGATATGTGAGCTGGTTAGAAGTGAAGGGAAGAAGGAGTTGGATTTAAAAGCTCAGAAATACAGGATTGAGACAAAGGAAAACATGAGAGAGGATGAGACTAGAATATCCATGACCCCGTAACAACACAGAATGAGGGAAATTGATCAAGGGGATAATAGAAAGAATACTAAAGAGGGTCTGGAAGAGGACGAAGTGCATCTGATGGTACTCTAATTGAAAGGGAGCATCATAAAAAGAGTAAAAACAAACAGGAGAGGAGGATGAGAAAAAAAAACAGCACAAAAATGTAAGAAGGATAAAATCAGATTGGAATGGATGGAGGAATTTGGAATAGAGGAGAGTAGTGTTATAAGACAAAAAAGTAACCGTCCTGAAAAATCTTCATCGCTGCATGACAGTCATATTGAGGCATCGAATTCGAGGAATCTGAGATCAGAGGCTGAGAAAACATTACATACAGGAATCTTACTGGGGGTTCAGTGTGATGAGAATGATGATAAAGTGATGGAGGAATTGGAAAAAATGGAAATCAGGGATATAGATGCTCGAGATAGACAGGCAAGGGCTTGCATAGGAAAGGATTTGGAGTTAATTACATAAATGCAGATATTGACGTATAATGTGAGGGGCTTGGGAGGAGACAGAAAAAAAAGGAGATCAAGAAACTTTTAGCTAGACAAAGGATTGATTTTGTAGGGTTTCAGGAGACTAAAAAGGAAATGGTGGATAGAGAATTTTGCAAGAGGATATGGTATGAAGATGATTTTGAATGGGCTTATAAAGAGGCAAGAGGGCCAGCGGGAGGATTTTTATGCATATGGAATGCGACTAAATTTAAATGTGATGAAATATGGGATGATGAGGGTATACTGGGGGTCTCAGGAGTATGGAAAGATGAGAGAACCTGGTCAATATATATGGATCAGGAGAAAGACTGGAGAAATGCAGACAGTGGGAGATAATCACAGATAAAATTAGTAGTAGAAGTGATGAAAAATGGTGTCTTTTGGGAGATTTTAATGCAGTTTTGCGAAGGGATGAGAGGAGAGGCAGAAGGGAAAGCAATAGAGATGAGATGAATGATTTCAAGGAGTTTGTAGAGCGCAATGGACTGACTAATTTACCAATGTCAAGGAGAAGATTTACATGGTATCGTCCAACTTTGAGAATCATGAGTAGATTGGATCGTTTTTTGATAAATGAGAAGTGGTGCACCAATCAAGAGGTTTGGATTCAGGAAGGACTACCGAGGGACCAATCTGACCATTGTCTAGTGAGATTAGGGAATAAAATCATTAACTGGGGACCGAAACCAATGAGGGTATTGGACGTGTGGCTGTCCAATAAGGAATTTCGGGAAATGGTTGAAAAAGTGTGGACTGAGACGAAAGTATCAGGTTTCAGGGGTTATGATATCAGAGAGAAAATTAAGATCCTGCATTCACAGATAAAGAGTGGAATATAAATGATAATCAACTACCAGAAGCAAAATTGAGAAGATTAAAAGCTGAATTGGGGAGATTGGAGATTGAGGCAGAAAACGGAAGAGTGACAGAAGGCAGCATTGAACCTGAAAAAATCTAGGAGGAGATTAAACAGTGTCAGAAGGAAGAAGAAGGGATTTGGTTTCAGAAATCTAGGCTATTGTGGATTCAACAAGGGGATGCAAATCCGCTATGAAATATCAAATGAGTACAAGTACATTATGGGCTATTCTAACATAAATGATAAATACAATCACAAATTTTTATCGTCTTCAGGATCTTGGGTTCTTCTATTATCCCGCTCCCAATCCTGGATGCAAGACAAGACTTCTATAATCTCTGGTGTCAAATATGTTCTTCTATCGGTCACAATAAGCTTTGCGGTGCTAAACGCCGACTCGAATGATACGGATGAGGCCAGAGTGGTTAACAAATCCTTAGTTAAAACCGAAAGCACTGGGAATAGCGTCGAACGAGAACTCCACCACTTCAAGATGTCAAAAGGTGGCTGCTTGGGCCGAAACACCGATTGTTGCAGGTATTGTTGTAGTTCGGTCCCAATCGCCATGGGGTCTGACGCTTGCGATGAGTGTGATGGTTGTGAATATTGTGATGGTTCCGTCTTTAGAATCGGTCCTCTTCCGTGTGGGTTGAATATGTCGTCGTCCGGTGGTTGCATCTCATTATCATCCTCCTCTTCAAGGTTGGGTTTCATCCGCTCACCTAACACTTGATCACACTTATGGAACAATAATTTCAAAGATAGTTGGACTTCTTTGTATTGATCACCATAGTCCATCCCCACAATCCCCTATTTGAGCAAGTCCATTTGACAAACTTAATTCTTTTCTAGTAGGATCTAAAACTATAGCATAACAATATAAACTAGGAATTTGTAACCAATAGTCATTGTATTTTGCAGTCATAGGAAAAACAATATCATAAGATCTTCATCAAGCAAGCTACCGTATATTATTTTATCAATTTTACCAATATGTGATAAAACTAGGTTAGAAGTTGGATAATATGTTTCACTTAACTCATTAGTTGCCTAATAAAATGGTTTTAAAAGCATAGTAAATTTGACAAGTAATTTTCATTCATGTTCATACATAGGTTCTTCACTAGACCTAGAGGGGATAAATGCTTGAAATGGAATTTGACATTTAATAACATCTACTAACATCTTATAAGTTGAGTTCCATCTTACGGACATATCAATATTCAATTTCTTATAGCCGTTGGTAGAATTAAATTAAATTTATTTTAAAAAAACAAGAATACCGGCGGTGCACCGTCAATACTGCGGTGCGGAGAACTCCGCACCGCATCACTGCACCGCCGGTGCGCGGTGCACACCGGCACCGCATCGGCAGTGCGGTGACCAAGTTGCAGGTCTATTGTGAACCCATGCTGGTGCGGTGACCAAGTTGCAGGTCTATCGTGAACCCATGCTGATAGTACAGAAAGTTCAAAGAATGACATGGAAGTGGATCAAAGGAAGAGCGGGGGAAAATTTATTTTGTTATGGAATTGGTGTGTGGATACGGGATCCAATTTCATGCCTACTCAGTTGTAAATAATGCATTCCTATCTGGAAGCCTGTGACAAATGGAACATTCACCAGTGCAGCCGCATGGGAGTTTATCAGAGCAAGAGGCTCAGCCAACAAGCTATACGAAGTCATCTGGGATCAACTCATCCCACCAAAAATAAGTATTTTCATGTGGAAGGCCTTCAAGAATTCATTACCAGTTGAGATGAACCTCAAACTCAGAGGAATCCCTCTATCATCCAAATGTTTATGCTGTCCCAGCGATCCGCAGGAAGAATCCCAAACTCATGTACTTTTAACTGGTTTAATTGCTTCACAGACTTGGTCTTATTTTGCAGGGATACTAAACATCAGCACAACTTTCACACAATTGGAAATATGCATCTCTACCTGGAACAAAACGCAAGGAGGGAAAACTTTCAAGAAAATCTGTAAACTCCTTCCTGTTTTTATATGCTAGGAACTCTGGAAAGCAAGATGTGGAGAGAGATTCGACAACAGGAGCAGCTCCCTCACTCACATTATAAGTTCTGTTAAGAATAACCTTGCACTTGCTATGTCTTTCTCTAAAATGCAGGTTCCAACAGACACAGTCCAGGCATGCCGAATTGAACAATTGGGCATCCAGCTTCCCCCTGCAACCCAACAACCACCACAATACAGGATATGGTCGCCTCCAAATAGTGGAACTCTGAAATTAAACATTGCATTGCTATATAGGCAAAATATGCACAGGTTTGGTGGAGGAGCAGTCCTGAGGAATGACACAGGAACTATTTTATCTGCCATGTCATGGAAAATCCAGCCATCTTCGCTACTTCAGGCAGAAACTACAGTTTATCAAGACTCCTTATATGCACACTCGAGCTTCTTCTCTCACCAAGTGACAGTAGAAACCAGCTGCCCCAGCATTACACACTATATAGCAAGGATCCAATCTTGTCACTGGCAGGTACGAGATCAGGTTGAAGATATCAGGACCTACTTCTTAAACAACAGCAACCTTAAACTCAGCAAGTGCAGCAAGAATGAAAACAAGCTGGCTATTGAATTGGCCAAGTGGGGAGCTCGTTATGGGAATTGCACCTTCTCCCATAATACTCTACCGAGCACAGCACAGAGGTTAGCAGCATCAGAAAGACATGGCGCAACAGCTACAATCACAAGACAAAACCAGGTCCTTCCTTGTCATGCATACTCTCGCAATTGTACAAACTAGGATCAGGCACAATTTAGGCACTCACAAAGGGAGGCACACAACCACAAACTTTGTAAGAGAGACAAGTCGGGTGCCGTACTCTTTTTCCTTCTCCGGATTTCCCTCTTACCCCGGAGGTTTGCCAGTGAAGGTTTTGAGGAGGCGAGACGATTTACCCTCTCCACTTAGTGAAGTTCGGACGGGTAGGAGTTACCCTTGTAAGTTCGAACTTATAAGTTTAGGAGGGCAAAGGGGGATGCACGAAATAGGTACAAATGTCTGGCTTGCGGAGCCCATTTATGCTGGCAAAGAATTCAGTACTAGAAGGGATATGGATCTCCAATGTTGTCAAAAGGCAAAACTCTCAGACTGAACAGGGTCGAACTGGTTTTCTTGACCACCTAAACAAGTCTGGAGTTACTGGACTCGGGGAGTTATTCTTTGAATAGCCGGAAGAAGCCGTAAACCATGTCCATATGCTGCGGACAGATTAATCTATAAGTGGACATGAAGCTGCCCAGTTTTTTCGCCACCCAGAAGAAGTATCTCATGACCACTGTGAGTAGAAATAGGCTGGAATTTAAGTGTTCGCCTAGGATCATAAGTTTCGGAACTCTGTATCACCAATTTTTAAATTAATGAATTTATTTTCGGGGAAAAAAAAAAATAACTGGGGGCCTAAACCGAATAGAGTGTTGGACAGTTCGTTGAAATCAGAGGTATACAATGAGTTAGTGAAAGTAAACTGGGAATTGGAAGGTATCAGGGGGACAAAAAGTTACATGCTGAAGGAGAAAATTAAAAGATTGAGAAACGCCATTAGAACATGGAACGCAGACAAAAGGAACAGAGCAGAATCAAAATTGGAACAGTTAGAAGCATTATGGAACGAGATGGAAAAACAAGCAGAAGAAAACCCTTCATGGTTACCAGACGCAAATATGCTGAAAAAATTGAAGGAAAAGATGAAGGAACTAGAAGAGGAAAAGGAGGAAAATTTGAAACAAAAATCAAGGGAAGTGTAGCTTCAGCAAGGGGATAAGAATACAAAGTTTTTTCATAGGACGGTGAATAAAAAAAGGAGCAGAAACTATATTGCTGGGGTATGGGAAAACGGACAATGGATCAGTGGAGTTCAAGAAGTAAAAAATTGCTTCAGAGCACATTTTGAGGACAGGTTTACAGAGAACTATCAAACAAGACCGAAACTGGGAGGTATGCAGATGAAACAACTGAGTGAGAAGGCAAAAACAATACTGAATGAGAAATTTACTAGAGAAGAGGTGAGGAAGGCAATTCAGATGTGTGAAGGCTCAAAAAGCCCAGGGCCAGATGGGTTAAATTTCAATTTCATGAAACATTTTCATGAAGTATTAGAAGAGGATATTTGGAAGATGATGGAGGAATTTGAGGAAACACAACAAATCACTAGAGGGGCTAATGCTGCCCATATTGTATTGTTTGCAAAGAAAGAATCCCCCCTTCAAGTTAATGATTACGGACCAATTACACTTGTAGGATGTACCTATAAGATTATTGCTAAGACATTGGCTGGAAGATTAAGCAAAGTGCTGGATGAGGTAATTTCACCTACCCAATCTGCGTTTATAGGGAAAAGACAGATTGTTGATGGCATTGTGGTCACGAATGAGGCGATTATGGTGATGAAAAGAATGAGAAAACCAAGCTTCATGCTCAAGATTGATTTTGAAAAGGCGTATGATAGAGTCAACTGGGCCTTCTTAGATGAAATGGCAGAGAAGATAGGAATTCCAATGAAATTCAGAAAGTGGATTGCAGCATGTTTGACCTCAGCCACAACATCGGTTTTAATAAATGGAAGTTCAATTACTGAGTTTAAACCAAATAGAGGGTTAAGGTAAGGAGATCCTATGTCACCGTTCTTATATTTGATAGTGGTGGAAGGGCTATCTTTACTTATGTCCAAGGCTGTGGAAAGGAACAGATTCGATCCAGTGGAAATTGGGAGGGATAAGGTAAAAATTTCTCACCTACAATTTGCTGATGACACGATATTCATTGGTGAAGGAAGTTGGAAGACTGTGATATGTTTGAAAGGGATCTTGAAGAATTTTGAACTAGTATAAGGGATAAAGATTAACTACGAGAAATCTGGTTTCTATGGGCTGAACATGATGGAGAGGGAGAAGAGGAAAATGGTAGAGTATTTGAAATGTTCTAACTGTAATCTGTCATTTACATATCTGGGGTTACCGATAAGAGACAATCAAAGGAAAGGAAAACTGTGGAAACCTGTGGTTGAAAGATACAAGAAGAGATTGGGAAGGTGGGAAAATTCTACACTATCGGTTGGAGGAAGGGTCGTTTCAATTAACTCTGTTTTATCTAGTTTGCCATATTACTATTTCACTATGTACCATGCCCCTAGGTCTATCATATTAACCCTAAAGAGAATCCAGAGATCTTTTTTCTGGAATGAGAGCTTAGATAGGAAAAAATTCATTGGATATCATAGGAGAAAATTGTTCAACCGAGAGAAGAAGGAGAACTGGGAATCAAGAGCATGGAGAGTTTCAATGAGGCAATGCTAGGAAAATGGGGCAGCAGAATTCTAGCAGATGACAGCCCCCTGTGGAAGCAAATCCTAAGATCTAAGTACGGACAGAAAGGAGGCATGAAGATAGGGAAACTAAGAGAACTCCAACAGCGAGACCTGCAGGTTCAAGGAGGAAGAAAGAATGGCAAGGGACAAATTAAAGGCTCAAAATGTTGGTAAGACCAGACAAGTATCTTAGCTCAAGAAGGCTACCAGGAGCAATGGAGAATAATGCCAGGAAAAGGGAACAGGATTCGTTTCTGGGAAGATCATTGGACAGGAGAAGTAAATCTATCAACACTATATCCAAGATTATATAGAAAATCAGCATAGAAAGAAAAAATGATAGAGGAAATGGGTTCTGAAAATGGAGGCAACTGGACATGGGAACTACAATGGAAAAGAGATCTAACAGGAGTGGAGTTGACAAGTCTACAACAACTAGTATCCTCTATATCTGATTTCAAAGTGCAGGTGGCCAAAGAAGATGAATGGAGACTACACAAACAAGGAGATGCCTTGTATACGGTCAAGAATTACTATAAGGAGCTCATGAAAAACAAGAATGTGGCATGGACAGGACAGGAAAAAAACGAAATCAAGCAAAGTAGGTGCAAAGTTGTTCCACCAAAAGTTGAGATTTTTACTTGGAGACTAGTGCAGAACAGACTCCCAACACTTCAAAATCTCCAACAAAGATTGATTATTCCAGTAGATCAACTGCTGAACTGTCACCTATGCAAAGAAGGAAACTCGTCAGAAACGAGAGATCACATATTTAGCAATTTCTCGGTTACAAGACTAATATAGATGGAACTGATGAAATGGATGAAAATCACAACAATTGATCATGTACCATAATCGGAAGAATTTATGGGGCTCAGGAGCAAGGGATGTAGCCCGATGATGTGGAAAATGATCTGGATCTCGACGGCTTGGAATGTATGGAAAGCACGAAATGAGAGACATTTCCAGGACAAATCTCCGGAAGCTACACAAATTACCCAGAAAATCAAACAACAAACTTGGGACTGGAGGCGATTGTGGCGTGGGAGAAGCCGGAAGAGGAGAAGATGATGCCGATCGGAGAGGAACGACGAAGAATAGGAAGCCGGAGTTGAAAAGAAAAAATGGCTATCGGCCGATTTTTCGACTAAGGGGACAATAATGTATTGTAAATACACAAACATTTTTAGCTTACCAAAAAAATCTCCTGATGTTATTTTATGAACTTTTCCATTTCTCTATTTCGTGTGACGCTAAGGCACATCAAATTTGTTTGGATCGAGTATTTGGAGAATTGATACTCTTTTTGCTTTATTGATTATGTGGGTTGGGGGTGATTTTCGTTTTGATTGCACAAAGATGTAATGAATTTATTTTTTGGAGAATAAAGCTAAGGTGTTCACCAAATTTATTGAGTTTGATTGTCTTAGGGCCAGTTTGGGGTTGGTATTTTGAATTTTCGTCTTACAAAGGGGAAGTTTGTGAATTCGCACATGGTCAATCTTTGCTATGAAATATGTCTCATACATAAACTATATGTCACTGCATCACGAAGTAATATGGAGTTGCTAAGAGGAAAAAACATTTTCTTGTTGAAGATTACTATAATTATTATGCATTTTTTTGCCTAAAGCTCCCACCCACGGACGGATCATATGAGTGCTTGGGCCTTGGGGGAGCCCAATAGTCAAAAGAATTTTTTCTTGTATGTAGAGCATAGTTATAGATTCTGAATTTTTGGGGTAGGATTTTTCTTCTTATGGTGTAGGCTTTTTATGTTTAAAAGTTTGAATAGAAGAAAAATATTTGTAAAGAATGAGTGAGTTGCAAAGAAAATTGTGCGTAGAAGAATAAGAAAAAAATAAAAGAAATAAAAAAATTATGGTTGAGAAGGGAAAAAAAGTCAATTGTGTCAAACTAAACTTTTATTTTATAATGGATATATCTAGTTTAATGATTACTATATATAACCTGTGGATAAAGTCATTGTTCGTGTTACATATCAAAAATATCTACAACAATATAGAGGAAACTTTCGAATTTAGTAGTAGCAGACAATCAAACAATCATTTGTCTTTCTTCTTCCATCTTCTTGAGTATTTTACTTCAAAATGCATCTTCTCGCAAGGGTTAAGAATTTTGGGTGAAGAGAGTGATGCATCGATATAAATTTTAGAGAAGAGAAGAGAATTACTGGAGAAAAGGAAAGGGAAATTCACTTAATATAATTTACATAATTAAGATAGTTGATAAATGTAAAGGTGCTAATTCACTTAATATATTGCAAAAGTATAATTGAAAGTGTGTTTGGGTTTAGGGCAGTTTTTTTCCAGTCCAGGTTCTTAGGACCAGGAAAAAAAGCCTTACAGCCAGGATGAAGATTCTTGGCCAGGATCTAATCTTACGTAAATTACACTAAATTGTTCTGGAGCGGATGGCGTCTTCCTAAATACACGATATAAAAAAAAAACCTTGTCTTTCTCCTAGTTATCCTCAGTAGCATCTTGTGTGATCACATGAGGTGGAGATCCAGTAATCAAATCTGCAAACCCTTCGTTATTGACAACCTCATGAAACATAACAATTGAAGGCATATTATTCCCAATTGGCAAGACAAGATTTTTCTCACATCCCAGAAGAATCACTGGCAACCCAAAATCTCTAACCTTGGGCAGCCAATCCTCAACCGTAACAATAAGCTTTGCTTTTGAATCCTTAACCTTTTTGTATACCTCCGAGATCGTGTAAATGGGGTCGACTGTCGTGGCTGATGTTGTGAAATACAGTGGCGATAACCCCGATTACAACTACCCCTAAGAAACAGAGTGAGCGCTCGATTGAATTGGGTGATAAGATGAGAACAACGTCGCTATGGATTTGAACTGGGAGAAAGACAAGGTTTTCCCAGCGCCCCCATCTATGAAGGCTTGTTTATCAGGATAACAGAAAGAGTTCCCGAACAATGAACTGGGTTTTTTTTACGTAAGATTAGATCCTAGCCGTCGGATTGTTTTCGACGGCCAGGATCTTCATCCTGGCTGTAAGGCCAATTTTCCTGGTCCTAAGAACCTAGACCGGAAAAAAATTCGGGTTTAGGGTTCCTGCTGATATTGGGGCTGTACCACACATTGGAGAGTTGTCATATGTTGTGGATTCCTCAGGCTTGTCATCGAGGATGCAAGCTGAGATTGTTCATGTGGAGCGCGCTTCTCTAGTCCACGAACATTTTCAATCACCTACCCGTCCGGTGTCTCTGGCCATGGCAGTCCCAATCCCACCTGCTATAATTTTTGATCCCCCTTGAGGGACTGTACCTACTCGAACAGCTATTTGCTTCAGTTGTATTAAAAAAGAGTGTGTTTGGGTTATATCATAATATATAGATGACTTTATTAAGATAGGAGATAAATGTAAAAATGTTAATTCACTTAATACACTACAAAAGTATGATTGAAAGTTTGTTTTGGATTATATCTTAATATATAGATATACCTTTTATAAATAGATTACCGTAATTTTTATAAATTGGTTTAATGCTTATAATTTTTATACATATAGTACATATATCATATACGCATAAATCTCCATATGTACAATTTTGAGATGTACAACTCGTGTATACTTCTTTTGTGCCAACACCCGTTTTTTAAATCGATCATACTATTGAAAACTTACACATATGATATTAAAAGCCCCATGTTCCAACGTGATTCTAGCAACTTCGTTGTCGGAAATTTCGAAATCTCTTTTCCCTTTGAGTTAAGTAGTCCTTAATAGGGTTTTAGAAATTCGTAGCAGGGACCGCACCGGAACATAAGACTTTTGATCTTTTATGTGTAAGCTTTCCAATGGTGAAATCAATTAAAAAAACTTATAATAAAGATATATATTTATTTATATTATGTTACTATTGTAGTTTTTTGATCTTATTATTCAAGAGTTGGATCATCGTTTTATTGAATCAAAACCCGAGCTACTTATATGCATGAAATATCTTGATGCTAGTGATTTGTTTGTCAATTTGATAGTGCATTACTTCATCTGAGTTTCATTCAAATGATTTTGAGATTAGTGAGAAATTAGAGTGAAAGGTCATTTACTCCCTTTTACTATACATATTGATTAACTTATACCCATGTACTTTCAAAAGAACCAGTTTACCCCCTTATACTTTCATAAAATGACCCTCCACCCCATAGATATTTTTTATCTAATTATTTTTTTTACTAATGACCAAAAGACCCTCCACGCATGCTCATCAAATTCACGGCGGAGATTATTTTTATCTCAAGTTTACGTAGAAGATCATTAAAAGAAATAAAGGGCAATCTGGTCATTAGTAAAAAAATAATAAGATAAAAAATCTTTATGGGGTGGATGGTCTTTTTATGAAAGTACAAGTGGATAAATTGGTTCTTTTGAAAGTACAAGGGTACAAGTTGATCAATATGTATAGTACAAGGGTGAAAATGCTCTTTAACTCCAAGAAATTCACCTTAAAGAGCAAAACAATATCGGTAAATTGATATGATGCGATCAAAAGATAATGGGAACACTTTTTTTTATAACTTGAAAATATTGGAAATCTTGCAATGAACATGATTCAGCATAAATATCATACAACTTATCGTTTCTTGAGTAGGCACTAATTTTGTTAATCGTCACAACTGCCATTGAGAGATCTTTATCATCGATGAAGTTAATCAAAAATCATTTGCGTAGTAAGACTGCATATGATTTTTTTGTCAGGTTACATAGTGTTCTACATTGATAGCGATATTTTCTCTAATATAGATAATGTAGCAATTTTACAACGGTTTAAAAAATATCGAGTAGAAAATTTCAACTATTTTTGTAACTTTCAAGTGAAAATTTTATCTTATGTCCATTTGTATAACTTTCGAGTGATCACCCCCAAACTTCAATTTCTTGATCTGCCCCTGCTCCCACCAAAGCAATATACACTAGCGAAGCCAGCCTCCCCACCACCACCCCCACCCCCCCAAAAAATAATCAATTTAAATTATTCTTAGGG
>JAOYMZ010049562.1:0-14164 GCA_025802335.1 Pinguicula primuliflora | reverse complement strand
GGTAAACTAATATGATTTCATAAGCTAAATAGGCATGGGTTCAAAAGGGGGAGGCTCAACCGAGCCCCAAACTATGAAATCAGCTCATAATCAGATTCATAATATCCAAATACAGAGTTTCGACACAAAAGAAAGACATGGAAACGAAAATAAATGGAAGAAAATGCTGCAGCAAACTCTCGGATGGTAGCCTTGCTTCTCCTTGCTTTTTCTCTTGCGCAGCTATTGAACTTGTGGAGTCCGCTCGTGAAATCGATGTGGCTTTTGAATTCTGGCCTTCTCCCATGCTAGGACATCTAATTTGGAGTGTATTTACCTCTGGCCCCTCTAAAAGACACACGCACAGGCACATGTATTCAGGGTTCTTTCGGACAATGCCACAGTTTGACCTCTTTGTGTAGTACAGGCTCAAACCATGGTTCTGCTGCTTCCAATCGGTCTGGGGTATAAAGATGACTTTTTTACGAGCTCAAGGGCTGTCTATGGTATGAATTTACCCTCGTGACCTCGAAGCCTACACGAAGATATCGGCATCTGAAGGGGCATATCAGACAGTGCACTCAATCTGCACATAGGATGCTTTCCTTGCTTCAATCTCCACTATACACGTCCCAAATGGTTTAAATTCAACCATGAAACTTGTATAGGGGTGTTTTATCTCTCTCCTGGTGAAATTCCAGCTTCAACCATGCAGGGACAAGAGAGATATGATTTTTGCAAGGATCTTCAAGTAATTCTAAATGTCTTTCCCGAAATGGCATAGTTACTTTTTGGAGGGGTTGTTGGATGTTGCTAGTTCAAGCTTTGGCCACCTCCTACCCTTGTATATGTTTGGTGGCATGGCCAAAACGAGCCTTGGTCCCTTGTGGTGTGAGAGGACCCCAAGTCCTTTGTCCATGGGTCAAGATGATCCTTAGGTACACTCTTGGACTTGTAATTCTCTTGGCTCATTCCAATGATTTCGCCCAGATTTTTGGCTAAGTCTAGGCATATTTGAGCTTCCAATAAACCTCAAAATGTGCTTGATTAAATCCTAGCAAAATATGTAGTGAATTATGCATAAGTTGTTACAAACTAGAATCATTTATCCAAGTTCATACAAAAGTGGGAAAGTGCATGTTTTGAGCTAAAATCTTGGTGTTTAGGGAATGAAGTGAACTAAAATATAGCATGAAATAAGCCCTAAATTGGTGCTTATCAGTGCCTTCTTGAAAGGCCTAAAAATTTTGAACTTAACTTTTTTCTCTTGAACTTGGAGCTTCAAGGTCCCTTGGACCATATCAATCATGCCCTTTCCCGTAGCTAGAAATGGCCTTCCAAGTAAGATAGAGTGCTTGTTGGACTTGTGGGAGGAGTCTTCAACATTAAGGATTAGAAAGTCCACTGGGTACACGAACTCTCCTACCCATACCAATACATTTTCAATGAGGCCTCTCGTCTCTCGAATGGAGTGATCTCCGAGCTCAACTCTTTTGGTGGTGAACTTCAACCCGTGCAATCCCAACTCTAGGTAAAGTGGATAAGGCATGAATTCACTCCTGCACCGGTGTCAATGATAGACCTCACTATGCGCCCTCTCCCAAAAGTTATGCTCAATGTCAAGCTTCCTGGATCTTGCATTTTCGTGGGGAGATAGTGTACGATCTCCACCACTCTTGAATCTTCATAATCTCCAAGATCCTTCTTCTTTTCAATCAAAGTCATGAGAGATGAGGCACGATGAGGTTTCTTCCTTGCTTCTCTCACCAAAATAAAATTTGCTCCTTCTTTTTCCAACTCTTTGAGGACTAGCTCAAACGTCATAATCTCTTCAATGTCCGAGCTAGGATCAATAGGAGGACTCTGCATACGTTGGAGCCTCTCCCCTACTAACTCCGTAGCTTCCTCATCAAATGGGATATCTTCCTTGTTCACCATTACATACGTCTCTTCATCATGCAAGTAAACTGGAAGCTCATCCCAAAAAGTCTCATCATCACTATCCTTTAAACCACCTGGGGTCCATCGTGAATGTAAACTGGAGGCCCATCCCAGAAAGACTCATCAACCCTATCTCTTGCCTCAACCATTCGGGGCTCTCTGGGAGTACTTGATTCTACTTGTTCAAAGAACTCGTAGATCGACTCAGGGGAACAATCATAAAAGGAGCTCTTTTGGGCATAACTCGCAATCCTATCCTCAGGGAGTTCAATTAGTCCAGAGTAGAATATATCCATCAAAGCCTCCATGTGGAATCCATGAATAGAGCATTCCTCTTGCAAGCCCTTGAACCTAGCCCATGCATCACGTAAGCTCTCATCTGAATGTTGCTGAAAGCTGGATATTTGTTGCACCAAATTCTTTCCCCTACTATTCTGAGAATGATCAACCAGGAATTTGAACTGAATTTCGGCCCATCTAGTGAAAGACCTCAGTGGTAAACCATAGAGCGACTTTTTAGCTTCATCTCCTAGGGTGAGAGGAAATAAACACAACTTCAAGTCTTCATTGGAACGCTCTCCTAGTGGAATCCGCTCTATCATATCACAAAACTCATCCATGAATTCTAGTGCAACACCTCCTTTTCCACCCAAGAAGTGTGGGAGCCAGTCCAATTGCTCGATATTCAATCTAAATAACTCGACAACATTGAATAACTCCATATGCAAGTCACAGGGCCACATGTCGGGTGCCCATTTTGGAATAACCCAAGTGCGGAATACCCACTTAGGAGACTCCATCTCTTGAATGGTGTCAGCAAGTACTTCTATATGATCCTCATGGTCTTTTATGCAACCTTGGCAACATTCTTTAGGAACCTCCGCAATGTAGCTCGGTAGATTGACCTTCTCCACACTTGCTTCCTTGGGTGGTTGAACAATTTAAGAGGCTTGAGCTCTTTCTGACATGTCCTTGGCCAACTTTTCCACTTGAGCTACAACTCGCAACAAAGGATCCTCAACAACTTGCCATTCCTTAGCCATTTTCATACTAGCATCCTGCATGGCTCGAATGCGATCCTTAGTATCTCGGTGTAGTTCCTTAATGGCTAGGTAAAATTCTTGTTGATCATCACTGGCTTGGTTTTGATAAAATCCTTACTGATGATCTTGAGCATACCATATATCTGAGGATTTCCATGTTGGATAGTCCATCTTTCATTAACAAGAAAAATAAAATAAAAAAATAGCAAATCTAAAAACACAAAAAAAATCTGCACGAAAATTATATACAAACAGTGAGCAAAAATAAAATAAAAACAAGTAAGTCACTAAAATTAAGGTAAAAGAATATTTACAAAATAATATAGCAAGCAAATAAGAAAACACAAGGCACCAAAGCGTTCCAAATCCCCGACAACGGCGCCAAAATGTGATGTGGATTTTGCGAGTATCACAAATCCTATCGCATTTACATTTATAATACCAAGACAACTCTAAACTCGTATAGAGAGGAAAGAAGTCCCGGGTCGACTCTCGAAGGATTTGAGGTGGGAATTAGTACACAAATGAATATTTAAGTGTCAAACTATACTATTGTAAACACAGTAAAAATCGTGTAGAGTTGATTTTAACCTAAGAACTAAAAATGGCCGAAAGCTAACTTAGAATAAAAACAGCAACTATGATGATTAAATCTAAATGTAGAGACTAGGGTATAAATATGGGTATCGGGCACTAACCCATCCCTTGGATGCTAACCCAAACATGCTCCTAATCTAATGTAGTTTTTAATAGAATGATGAGTCTAATTGCTTGTCTCTAATCACTTGAACAATTAAATCTGCCAATTAAGTAGCAATTAATTAGTGTAGGAAATTTCTAATCAAATCTTCAATTTAGAGATTCTAATTGTGACTCAACCCTAATTCATGCTCCCATAATCAACATGGAATGTAAATCATTCAACCAAACCAAACATACCCAGTAAATCCCGCCCTTAGGCAGAGTCTGGGAGGGTAAGATGTACGCAATCATACCCCCACCCCTCAACAGGATGGGAAAATCTTTCAACCAATTCACCATATGTCAATGAAAACTCCAAATAGAAATTAAAGAGATATAATCAAGTTTACATCCAAGTTCAAGGGCTAAGTGCCCAATCCCACAAACAAACTAGCTAAACATGATTAAAACTAAGCTAAACAAGATAAATAAGCTAAAAGGGCCAAGACAATAAGAAGAGGGAGAAGAGGATTTCATTTGAAGCAAAGGTGGAAATCCCCCTTCAATTCTTAAATCTACTCTTTCGGGTCATCGTCGCCGTCGTGCTGCCGTCGTAGGACCGTCTCCCGTGCGCTGCTGTGCTGCCGTCTTCTCCTCCAAATGTGGCTGGCCGAAACCCTTCACCTCCTCAAGAATGAAATGTCTCGGATGGTTTTTTGTGAAGTGAAGGAAGAAGAGGCTGAAACATGTGAGCAGAAGGAGACACATATCATCCAAAAATATGAGGTGGAAATGTCATTCTTGCGCTCAAAGCTAGTCCACATATTTTTGGATAAGAATTGTCAACCACTTCTTTGTCTTCTAGTGAGACTAGTTAAAGCTTGTAGGAGAAGCTTGTATTTTAAATGGGTTTGGGTCTTTCTTCCACCTTTTGGGCCTTTCCTCCTTCTTTTATATGAACTTGGCCCTATAACACAAAATAAGATAAAAAAAATAAACCACTACAAAAATACAAATAAAAGTATGATTGCAAGCAAATACTATCATTTAAATGAGAAAAAAAATGCATATGAATTGGACTCATCATCTGTATAGTCTTGGAAACATGGTGGCTAGGTTTTGTTCACCAATCCATTCTTCCTCCCAGAAAAGTATGTTGTTTCCTCTCCCTGTCTGTAATTTCCATAATTTTCGATGCCATTTTTGATCTGCTACTCGATTCACATCTTGCTACCTGTGTGATGTTGTCTTCAAGGATGTGTGTGGTCTTGAACTTGTCTGTTGTTGTTCTGTAACTTCCTTTAGCTCCCTGATATGTCCAAGTTTCAGTGTCCCTTCAGTGCCATACCTTGATCTCAAAATTTGTTTCCACATTGGATCACTTTGATCCATGATTCTGCTTGTCCATTTTCCTAGATGCATGGTTGAATGCCTGCAAATTCTTGACTCCTAGTCCTCCAAACTCAGAAGTTTGAGCTATCTTCTCCCATTCAATCGAGTGAGTCTTTTTTTTCTTCCTTTTTTTACCCCCAAAGAATTTCTTTTGCACTCTCTCAAAGTGTAATAATACAGTCAAAGGAGCTCTATATAAAGCGAAATAGTAACATGATAAGTTAGAAAGAAGTGAATTACTGAGTATCAATCGACCACCTACCGATAGAGTTGTGTTTTCCCACGTGTCAAACTTCCTTTTGAATCTGTCTATCATTGGCTTCCACATCATGGTTCTTCTCAGGTTATTACCAATTGGTAGCCCTAAATACACTATAGGTAGAGTGTTGATGGTACACTTCAGATATGTAGCCATTTGTTCAATCTCTCTGTCAGTCATGTGCAATCCAATGAGGCTGTTTTTTTCAAAATTTATCTTCAACCCTGATACTAGTTCAAAGTTCTTGAGGACTGCCTTAATACACTTAATGTTCTACCAACTTCCCTTTCCAAAAAACATTGTGTCATCTGCAAATTGAAGATGTGATATCTTCACTTTATCCCTCCCAATTTGTAAAGGATCAAGGTTTTCTGTAGTTACTGCTTTCTCCATCATTAGTGCAAGGCCTTAAGCTACCAGTAAATACAGAGAAGGGGATATTGGATCCCCTTGTCTGATGCCCCTGCTATGATAGAATTGATCTGCAGGGCTTCCATTTATAAGTATTGATGATGATGCAGGAGCCAAACAAGCTTTAATCCACTGTCTGAAATCTGCTTGAAATCAAATTTTTTCAGCCATTTCATCGAAAAACTTCCAATTAATCATGCCATATGTTTTTTCAAAATCAACTTTCAGTAGAAAAGTAGCATCTCTGCTCTTTTTTACCTCTGTTATCACTTCATTAGCAATGATAACCCCATCTGCTATCTGTCTTCCCTGTAAGTACGTTGTTTATGTCAATGAGATTACATCTCTCAGTACCAAACTCATCCTTGTTGCTAATGTTTTGGAGATAATCTTATACATAGAACCAACCAGAGTGATTAGTCTATAATCATTTATTTGCAATGGTGTTGGCCTTTTTGCAAATAGAATTATATGAGCAAAATTTCCACCTCTCACTACTACCTTGCAATTGTGAAATTCATTCATCATTCTATAAATATCCTCCTCAAACCTTGAACCAAAATGCTTGATAAACTTAAAATTCAGACCATCAGGCCCCAGGTTCCTTTCCCCATCACAGCTTTCTATAGCATTCTTTATTTCTTCCCTGGTGAAATCCCTTCCCATCATTTCCCGCATTTTAGGACTGATCTGCTTAGATTCAATTTTGGTCTGCCACTGTGTGTTTCTGTGAACCTCAATTCAAAATGTGTTTTGAAACTATTTTTCACTTCTTCAACCTCACTGATCCAACTTCATTCATTCCAAATTCCATGTATTTGATTTCTGCTTCTATTTCCGCTTATCTTTATGTGGAAATATGCAGTGTTTGCGTCTCCTAGCTTAATCCATCTTTCACGAGATTTCTGCCTCCAGTTTTCATCTTCTAGTTTTTCCAGCAATTTTATTTGTTCTGTCATTTCAGCAAGAAACCTGCCGTCTGGTTTCCATTCCTCATTTGTTTCAGCTTGTCATATGATTTCATTTCTCACATCTTTCAGATTCTGTAGCTTGCTGGCAGTTTTATTACTGGATTCTGCATTCCATTTCTTGATCTCACTCCTCAACCTTTTTATTTTTTCTTTGAGTATATAACCTCCAGTTCCACAGATACCCTCATTCTCCCAGTTTTCAATTATCAGTTTATTGTATTTTTCCTCCTTCATCCAGTTGTCAAGTACCTTTATTGGTTTGGGTCCCCAATTTTTGATATCTTTTGCCAGTTTCACTTGTATCTGGTCAGATTCTTCCTTGTCCAAACCTATTTGAGTTCATTCCCCTTCTCCTTGCATCTACTTCTCATTAGGGAGGAATCTATCTAACCTACTCATGGCCTTTAGGGAAGTTAAATGCCATGTATATCTCATCCTTGTCATTGGTAGGTAGCATATCTCCATTTTCTCCACAAATTTTCTAAATTCCTTGATCTCCCTGTCATGTCCTTGAGTGCTCACTCCTTTTCTTTCATTCCTGTTACGTAATGCATTAAAGTCGCCCATAATAACCCATTTTTCTTCCTCTTGACCTTATAGTAATGCATTATCTTGTTCCATTGTACCACTTTTTCCTCTAACTCTGCAGGACCGTACACATTTACCAGCTTACACCTCGTCTGCTCCCCTACTAGTCTCCCTACTACTGCTATCACTCCTTCCCAACTCCAAACCTCTTCCGTCATGAATTTATTTTTGTCCCACATGCATAACAACCCACCTGAATAACCATTTGACCCACTGTACACACAATCCACTTCTTTTGTATGCCAAATACTTTTAACAAACATTTCATCAACACTCTCTTTCTTTGTTTCTAGAATAAATACAAAATCTATTTTATTTCTTCATAACATAGCTTTCATCTTTCGTTGTCTACATTGTCCTCTGATTCCCCTCGTATTGTAGGTTACCAGCTGCATCTGGTAATCTCATTCCCCTCGCATTCACCAACTTTTTTGTTATCTTCCTGAGTTTCCTGTTCTGGCATTATTATAGTTGGCATACTGACATCTTTTTTCTTGCTTTGGGCCTCTTGCTCTGCTATTTCCAATGTGAACAGCATGCCAACTCCATCTTATTCACCTTCTAGATAAGCTACACCCATTTCCATGCCAATTCTCATAATTTCTTCTGCCTCTTTCCTCAAATGTCTGGAATTTGTTGCAACAATGTTGCTATCCGCCACTGATGTTCCTGCATTGCCCCCAAACTCTCTTCATTGTCATCTTTATCCTTTCCTTCTTCACTCTTTTTTCCTGGCATTCCTTTATGTTTCATGTTGACCTCCATCACTGTTTTCCACTCATTTATGATCTCAGAATTAGTGTGACTTTATTTTGTAGGCTTCCTCAATTTTTTTGTTCTTTTATTTGTCCCTCCATTCTTATGATTCTTTTTTGCTGTCCTCTTTTTTCTCATTTTTCCTTCCTTTCCACATTTGGAGTTTCCATTACAAGATCTATCTCCTCATCATCTTCTGTACCCTGATACCTCTGTGTTTCTGCTATTTGATTTCCTCTGACTACCACTACCTCTGTGTTCATTTGAGCCCTTTCTCCTCCACTTTCCGCCTCTTGGCACTTATTTCTTTGTTCATTTTCTACCATAGCATTTTCTTCTCCATCTTTCTCAATGTTCTCCTTTTGACTATCATTGTCTCTTTCCCCCTCTGCTTCTCCTTTTGAGGTGGTGTATGTTGAGTATCTTCCTTGTATCTCGAGGCTTCAGCTCCTTTTTGATGGAATTCTTCTTCTTTTGTAACATCTTTTCTAGATTATTTGGCGGCTCATTCATTTCCTTTTTTAAGGTTTAGGCTTCTGCTTGACCTCCTCACCATGGAACTTGTTAGCAAAAAATGGAAACCAAAGGATTATGGTCACTTACTTTAGTTATATCTCCTTATTGAGCATTCTGTTTGAGATATGGATCTCCATCAAAGATTGAGGCTTTGAATCCAACTTGAGGTTCATATTGAAGAGATCCAGGTATGGCTTTGCAGACTCCAAAAATCTCAGCGACCTTGCAAAAGTTCTCCTCACATTGATCCTCCCACTTGAAGTCCTAGGGTGAAGGTGCATCTATAATTATCAAAGGTACTTATTGTGCATCTAGGGACTTTTCTTCCTCAATAAGGATTTCTTTTGGTTCTACAACTCCTTTTGGAGGTTCTGTAAAATTGCCCTTTTAGGACTCTAAGTCTTAGGACAAAAGAGTTTCTTCAACAACTTAATCCTTTGCATCACTTTTAAATTTATCTCCACTATCTTTCTTCCCACACCCATTCTCAACAATATTGTTAGCACCAAAGTAGGTCAAATAATAGTTTAGACACCATTTTCGTGTTTCATAGCTTGATATATGTTAAATCAACCAATCTTCCATTAAATTCCATAGTTAAAGAACCCGTAGACATATAAACTTAAGTTTGGGTAGTTAGCATAAAAGTTCTACCTAAATGCACGATGAGCGGTTTCTTTGTAGTGTCATAGATATGAGATCCTCATGCAAGATTGAATATGTTCCTTGCTCTCTCTACTAAGCTATAAGGATAGCAAAGTGGCTTGCAAGGGCCAAATTCACGAGGAAAGGGAGGTTATCTGAACCTATATGCTCATTGAATGTGTTGCTGAAAAATAAAGAGAACTAGGGGAATTTTTGAGTTTTTTGAATTGAAAACAAAATGAAACTAAAGCTAACTAACTAAGAATGAGGAATATGAGAGAATTCAAGGGTGAAAATCTCATATACTGGCCTTTTTGTTTATGAGAGATGACAATGAAGCAACATAGATCAGGGACTAGTTTAAAAGCTTTTGAAAAGCAATGGAAACTAATTAATGACGTTCCTAGTCTAGGTAACAACCTCTCTTTAATAGAAAATGACTAGAATACAAGTGATAATTGATCAAGGAGTCTTCGTGTTTATCTCTTTGTGTGTTCACATCTTCTCACGCATCTTTCGTGGATATTGGACTTGAATATGGACTTATTTTCATCTCTAGGTTGGAATAGGGATCAAATTAAGTCCAGATGAGTTCCTGGAAGGTCAGGAAATTGAGTTCTTCAAGGGTTCATTACAAATATTCTCTCATAAACGGTCAAGGCGTGAGAGAAGACTTTTTTAAAATATTAGTGTACTCTCTTTCTTATTTCTGGGCTATAGAGATGTCTCTTGGGAAAACTTCCATCAACGGAGTTATAAAGGAATCCGAGATGTAGAATATTTCTGAAGATATAACCTGGAAAAGAACAAAGGTCATAGAGGTAGAAGTACTTACATATCACTTTAATGATGGAATTCCTTATTCTCATAGAATTGAAGCATCTTATTCTTTGATTGCTATCTTCATCCTCAGAGCTTTCCAAATGAGCTGATTAGTTCCATAGCTTGCTAAGGTGATATGGAAAATGTACATCTTCTTGATTCTCCAATAGCTTTATCTATGGGCATAGATCATCTCCTAAAAGATCGGTGAAGATATTATTTTTCTTCAAGTGCTTTAGGTCAAAATCTTCAAATCATCTTTGAATTTCTTCCTTTGCCATGGCCAGAACTAAGTTGATCTTCACTCCTCAAGGTAATATACGTCTTTGGCGTATATATAAGCTCAAAATAGAACCTTGAATGTATTTGAGAATGAAAAACCCGAAGCTTCAAAAAAGAGATAGAAGTTTATTTTCTTTCTTCTTCTTCCAAAGGGTCTTTGAACTTGCGTAACTTTCGAACTGACACTCAAAACATCATAAATCTTGCAAATAACCCTTATATGGATGTGAGACATACATCAAAACATGAGAAGTAATGGTGAATAGTAACGAAAAAAGGGGTAGGAACCATCCTCCCTGCAAGAAATGGGACTCCCATAATTGTAGTAGTAAAGACCAGCTGTAAATCCACCTTGGAAGCAGCAGCTGCTCTGCTTAGGATTTTACTCACCTGCAGTGATAGAGACTACCGGGACAGAGATATTGAAGTGGTAGATGCTCTACTAACTGCAGGAGCGAGAGACCTAGGTAAGGAGACCTGACAACTTTATAACACCTTCAAACTAATCCAATCTCTCATTTTACGGGTGCCAAATTGCACAGTTCTATCATGTTCCAAGGACGAAAATGAGGCAGCTCTCTCGCTGGCCCATTGGGGCTATACGAATGGAGAAGATGTTTTTCACTCGTAGCAACAACTCCCAGAGTCAACTCGCCTACTACTCCTACAGGAAACCACATACACCAGATGAAGAGCAAGGGATGCCTCTTTAACCATATTGGAGACATCAAGCAGCACTTCTGGGAGGGTAGGCATGCACTACTTGTAAGAAGAGACAAGCTAGGTGTCATTCTCTTTTCTTTTACCGGATTTTTCTCTGTCCTCCAGATGTTTGCCAGAGAAAGTTTTAAAGAGGTGAGACAGGCTACCCTCTTCACTAGAGGTTCCGGATGAGTAGGAGTTTAACTCACAAACAATCTGAACCATTAGCTTTCTTTTTATAGGCTCATTAATGGGTAGAACGTCACTAGATTTTTTTCGACAGTTTTTTATTGTTTTAGTCTTTTATTAGGTCGAAAAACTACCTAGTGTAACACGTCATTCATTAATACAAAAGCGGTATCTTATGGGGAAAAAATTGCAAGCAAATATTCAAGTTAAAACATAAACGCAAAAGCAATACCAAATTGAATTTAAATAACTTAAACCTCAGGAGAACCTTATATTATCAACTTGAGTATCAACATAATTAGAGGGGTTTTGGCCACTCATAACAAGTGAATAAAGCAATAAATCCAAAACTAGTTTCATGGATAAGTTTAGTAAAGGTATCCACCAATGCTCATGCATCAAGGAAACATCTGATTACTCAATGGACATGGCTCGGCAACACTCAGCTGCCCATCATATACCTATGTACCCCATTATACTTTGGTAGGAAAAAACTCACATGTTCACCTCACTAATAATCAAAATTCAAAAGAAGCTCGATGGGTGGAGTTCAAAATATTTAAGTCATCGAGGAAAACTCACTCTAATAAGATCAGTACTATATAGTATTCTAATACATCAAATTACCACCATTCTACCCCTAAATCAGTTATCGAAGAATTAGAAAAAAAATCTTCTCCAACTTCTTTTTGGGTAAGGAAGAAGGAAAACCCAAACTCCATTGGAAATCTTGGAAAGACATTTCCAACAACAAGAAGGGAAATTAGGTATACGAAAACTTCAAGACATATGCACAACAAGTATGAACTATGATTTAATTTGAGGAAAGGAGACTCTTTATGGGCTCAATTCATGAAAAGCCAATACTGCTCAGATTTTCCCCCAGCTATAACTCCCGTAAAATCCAATCACACACATGAGTGGAAAAGACTTGCAATAGTAAGACCCATAATGCTAGAACAAGCCAAATGATTTATAGGTGAAGGTAATATTAGTTTTTGGTTTGATAGATGGATGGATGGTGAAGTACTTGCAAACAGAACCAAGCCTGTCTTACCAAATTTGCAAATTAAACACAACATCTATAACAAAACATACCACTGTCTTCAAGAAGTAACACAAACTCAAATTCAACAAGAAATACAAGTAAGTATATTCGTGGACAAGATCCCAAATGGATCTAATCATGTGTGGTCGCACGAGATTAGACAAGATCCCAAATGGAGTATTTAAAGATACACTAGGGGTCGCATCTATAAGTGCCAAATTGAGAGAAGGAAGGTTGCGATGGTTTGGACATGTACACAGAAGGAGTTTGGACGACCCAATCAGAAGAATTGAAGAATTACAAGTCGAAGGACGACGAGGACGGGGGAGACCTAAGAGAACATGGGATGAGCAGATTCAGTTAGATCTAGTAGGATTAAACCTCTCCAAGGACATGATCTCTGATAGGACGAGTTGGAGACGTCATATTACGGTTAAAGATATATAGGACTATATAGAGCAGTTATTTGTGTATGCCTCTAGGCTGATAGAAATTAGCGGGATATACTAGTAGTTATTTGCACTTAATTGTATTTTATCTGTTTAGTTTATTTCTTATTTGTGTATGCATTTATTTTATTTCGGATATATGTAATATAGGATTGAGGTAAGTACTTTATTTCTGCAATATTCGCTTATTACTTTTACTATTGTTATAATAATAATAATTACTATTATTACCACTATTAATAGGATTATTTCTAATATTATTATGATTAGTTCTACTATTACTAGGATTATGATTATGATTATGATTATTATTTTTTATTTTATTTTTTTATTTTTTATTTTTTTTAGAGCTGAGGGTCTCCACGGAAGCAATCTCCCCATCCTGTTGAGGGGTGGGGGTATGATTGCGTACATCTTACCCTTTCCAGACCCTACCTAAGTGCGAGATTTAATGGGTATGTTTGGTTTGATTTGATTTGGTTTGACACTAAAAGACAAATGGTCGTAGGGCTCCTTTGGTTGTCATTATTTAATCATAATTTTTCATCGGATTAAGCATTCTTTTATTAAAGCATTATCCGAACCAATATTGAAGTATCAGGCTATTGATCTGGACAACAACAATATGGGAAGTATGAAAAAATCGAAGCGCGATCCAATTCACTCGCAAAGGGCAAGATGAACACCAATTGTGCAGGAAATTTAGCATATCCTCTGGCTATTTTTTACAGCAACGCATGCATCCAAAGAGACTCTATCGGCTGTCTTGGCTAGAGTCTGTTTGCGAATCCACCACTACCCAGCCTGCAAATCATGAGCTGAAGTATTAAAAGAAAAGCCCAAAAGGCCATAACAGGGGTCATTTTTTTTTTGTGTGTGTGTAAATATGTACAGAGTTTTCCTATTTACAAAATCATTTTAACTTGTCAAAAAAATTGTAAATCATCAAAACTACATTATTTTGAAGGGAAAATTACAATATTTGTAAAACCAAATCACGCATATAAAGTGTTAGTCTCAAGTAATTTCGTAAACTTCAAAACAACGTAGTTACCCAATGTCCTCCCGATACATAACAGGAGTGTATTTGGAATGAATAATTTGGAATTATGATTAGCAATTCTCATAATTCCTAATCATTGTGCTAATATGCACGAATTGAGGCAAATATAGAGATAAAGAATGTGAAAACTTACACGATTTAGATTTCACCATTTTGACATCAGACGCAACACAATATAAAACGTTTCAATCTCCTTAATGGGTTGAACACTAAGAGATCAATAATATGCTACAAACGTATACAACAACAAAACCACTCCAAATAGAGTGTTGATGGATGAAGGAGAAATAGAAAGGATACGTGGGAGAAGAAGGGGAATTGGATATCATTCTTTTTGGTGGATCGATATACAAGAAGTGCTTAGTGAGAAATGGTTCCAAGCAGTGGGGAAGCTACATGGTGCCAAGGTGGGGTACCCCCCCTCCCC